>DWHP01004080.1:0-12863 GCA_018247895.1 Parnassius honrathi
ATTTTAAATATGTTAAAAGTATCCGAATTCGGGGTTAAAATGTAAAATCGTTTTTTTATAGAATAAGGGTGATAAACGAGCACACAGTTCACATTTATTTGATTAAGAATCAAATCGTAGATGCGTTGTCACCCCTGAAGACTAAGATGGAATGCCTGGTTTCCAGTAAAACCGGGTTCTCTCAAAAACTTCTCTACACTCACCTTACGAAACACAGCAATATTAAGCTGCTATTCTGTGAAAGCGTGATCCTTCCCTGGTCGAGCCGACCCATTCGTGCTACAACCCTAATATTTACAGCTGCAGCGTGGTTCCACTACCTATAATCCTTTGTATAATTTTGATATTTGTCCACCATGGGTATCTATTATGACGTTAGTTAATGTCCTATAAATAATTTAGGACATATTTTGATCATCGTCTGTCTGAGTTCACAAATATCAAATCTACAACTTTGGTCTGTGTATAGATTTTTTCAAATTGGCTGCAGGTGTCCATGGTCTGCAACAGCAACAGGTTTATATTTCCAGAAATGAACGATGTTCAAAAAAAGTGCTTAATATTTACTCCACTTGATTCTTGATTCTAAAATGTAATTTATTAGAATCAAAATAATTCGTACGTAAAAATGCAGTGTTAAGTGAAATACCTCTGGATAAAAATCCTGAAATGGAGCTTAATTTTCGCTTTAAAACATCGTCCAATTTTGTCTATTCTTCAATAATTTTATTCCTTCTATATTATTGTACATTAACGATTTTTGAAAACAAAATTATAGCGTATAAATCTAAAATGATGGAATTTTTTTTACCTCTTTTCTTAAACTAGGCTAAACTAAACTAACTAAACTACTACTTCTTGTTATGCCTATATTTACCTGTAAAATGTAAGATTTTTTAGTAGTAATTACTTAATTTAATGTTTTTTTATTTGTTTATTTAATGATGATATTAAACCCCAAGGGTTACAAAAGGCGGACTAAATGCCTTATGGCATTCTCTGCAAATTAACAGTTGGTGATTCCAAAAACAGTGCTAAGTAAAAATTTTTTTTTTTAAAAAGTAACAGTCGACTTAAAGTAGAAGTAAGTAACAGCTGACTTCTAAAACTAAATTAATTTCCACATACAGCTGACCCGCGGAAATCCGACAAACGTTTTGCAAGGCGATGTCGGATTATCGAATTTGTCGGAATGTAGAGTAGGGGAGACCGGGGATGGTTGACTATAGGTTGACTTACTGTCAATAAGTCTATCTACTTTTTAGGAGGCAACACTTTCACCTTATTCAACTAGACGCGAAAAGCCGTTTTATTCCCCTGCCCAGGTACCGGGAGCGTGGCATTACAAACGTACGTCGTTTAGAAGAAGTAGCATATTATCGAAAAACAAACCATGTAAGTAATTATTTTCCGCATAATATTTTTGTAGTAACGCCTAAATACTCGTTGATATTTACCTTTAAGTAATTTAAAATAGAAGTTTGATTATTAATCTTTTTCTTACGTATAATTATTTTTTAATTCGCCCCAGAGTTGAGGCTATATCATGTGGTTAAAAACCAAAAAGCGACGCGGGGCCGGTAGATCAACTTATTTCGGGGCTGATTGAACACCCAGTCAACCTTCCTCATAGTCTTGATATACGTAACATGGAATAAAGCCAGTCTTTTTTTAGTTTATTAAATGTTTGTTGTTACAGAACAGTGCGGGCGAACAAAAGAAAGACTTATCGAGGAGGTACACCCAAAGATGCCATCGATAGAACAATAATTATACGACAAAAGAATTTGATGTACCGTATAAAACACTCCAACGCAACGTGGTAAAATGAAGAAAATGTTAGAAAGTAATCCGAAAATTATGGGATCTAAATTTGACTTTAAATTTGAATTCGACTTTGGGGAGCGCTGGGTACACTAAAAAAAGACAAATATTTATCGAAGAGAAAGAACTTGCATTATAAAATTACCATAAGAAGGTAGCTGATATTTATTACGGATTTACACGCCTTATAAAACACGAAGGTTTAGACTATTTATAGACACAAACCTGAAAAAGAAAACGCTAAATCAGAGAACAAAAAAACCAAGGCAAGGGTAAGAGAAAATGATAAAAAGCTGTCCATGACAGAAATAATAGGAATAGAAGATAAAGGTGACAAGGATTTTGTTTTGAGTGCACTAAATTTTATAGTTTGAGTATTTCTGTAAAGAAGAAGAAGAGAAATGGATTCAGTGCACTACGTGCAAGTTAAGTTTTAAGTATTTAGTTGATATATTTTAAAATGTATCATTGTTTATTCTAACTTAAAGTTTTATTATGTATATATTATATTGTTATGTTTACCTAAATTATCATGATTAAAAATAATTACAAATACTTTTTTATCGTATTTAATACTATAATGTGTACTAATTATCTCATAGGTCAACTTACCCCTGGTGAAAAGTCAATTAACCATGGCCATGGGTTAGGTTGACTAGTATTTCTTGTTCTACAATATGAAGCTTGTGCACTGTATCATAATTGATGGCAAGCTGTTTGTTTTTTTTTTCGGAAGTTTTTATTTTAGTTTACCTATCGTATATAATGGTTTAATGGTAAAAATACAGGCGTCTTCCCTGAAATTTGGTCGACCATCCCCGGTCTCCCCTACTGCTACAGCCCCCTGATAGTCTGGAACTTTTTGTTAGAGTTCCTTGTAATCCGACAGATTACATATCAAATATAAAGTAATAAAAATGTCATGTGATACACAACGAATACCTAACCAGTAAATACTAAATGCCGGTAGTCCGCTACCATAGTCACATTTGAACTGAGACAATACGCGTCAAGTTAGATTCGTGTTGGCGCGGACTAATTGCAACCTGTTTTACACATGTTTTCGCGAAGGACATCTCGCCCGTGGCGGATTCATAGCGCGACTCGAGTCTTTTTTTTTAATTCGAATTTTTTTTAATAGGATAGGGTGACAAACGAGCACACACTCCACCTGATGGTAAGTGGTTGCTGCGGCCCATAGACATCTAAATCTATCCTCGATTACAAATCAAAATGCAGATGCGTTGTCACCCGTGAGGACTAAGATGAATGCCTCGTTTCCTGTAAAAAGGGTCACTTGACTTCAGACACAAGTTTGTCCCGATACTCGGCGATGATTTCCCGAGAAATATTTGCACGGCCGGTGTATAAGGCATCACCAGTGCTGTCGTCTGCATAGCAATGAATGTTATCAGTTTGCAACATATCATTGATATGCAAAAGAAACAACGTTGGCGATAGCACGCAGTCTTGTAGAATACCAGCGTTAATAGGCTTGTAATCGGAGCATGCACCGTCACTACGACCTTGATGCTCCGATTAGTAAGAAAACTGGTGATCCTATCGCCCAATTTCTCGGGAAGCCCATAGGAAGGCAGCTTCGAAAGAAGCGCTTTGTACCAGATCTGATCGAAAGCCTTCGCTATGTCCAAACTAACGGCTAATGCCTCACCCTTGGACTCTACTGCCTCCGCCCATCTATAAGTAAGGTAGACCAGAAGATCACCAGCTGATCGACCACGACGGAAACAGTATTGACGGTTATAGATCAGCTGGTGATCCTCAAGGTACCTCATGAGCTGGCAGTTTACAATAGACTCCATCATTTTGGAGAACAAGGAGATGATGGCGATAGGCCTGTAGTTGAACGGCTCTGAGCGGTCGCCTTTTATAGGGATCGGATGGACCAAAGCTGTCTTCCATGATTTTGGGACTACGCCTTGGGAGTAGGAGTACCGGAAAAGACGCGTTGAAACCGGTGTCAACTCCGGGGCACACGTCTTCAGCACAATGGGAGGGACTCCATCAGGTCCACTCGACTTACTGACGTCCAGAGAAAAGAGTACTTTGCAAACCAAGCGCTATGTAAACCGCACAACTGGCATGGAATGTGTTCCTCTTGTCATCGAGACGCAAAGAGAGAGCCTAACAGAATGGCTTTCTCCTTTGCGGCATGGGCCAGTGAGTCGTCCTCTTTGTGCAGAGATGGAAGAGATGACTGACAGAAGTTCTCTTGGACAGCCTTGGTGAGATACCAGAATGCACGAGTTCCTGAAGGAAGGTGAACTAACTTCTTGCTAATTCTGCCGATGTGCTCAGACCTTGCCTTGACAATGACTATTTTGAAGGACCTGGAAGCGAAATTATACTTCTTTTTAAGAGCGCTGGTGCTTACATCCCGAGACGTTAATATGTTAGCTCAGGCTTGGTAGCACTTGCTTATAGCGTGATGCTATTTTATAGGAGCGACCAAACCATGGCTGGGATCTACATCCGATAGGCACCACAGAGGATAGATGTTACATACCCTGGAGTACCACATCAGCGACAGAATCACCAAAAATGCTAGCATCTTCCGGCGGAAAGCAAACCCACCCCCAAGGGTAGGGTGCAAAAAATGACCGCATACCATCCCAATCAGCAGACCTTTAGTGCCAAACACGGTGACAGCCTGCAGAATGCAACGGCGACATTAATGTGACTGGAACTACACTCCGGACAAAACAATGGTCCGACGAGCCTAAAGGGGCGTCGACGGAAACCTGATATCCGCCCGGATATCAGGTTTCCGTCGACGTCGGATGGGAGGCATTGCCGTCGACGTCGGATGCGAGGTTTGCAGAAGGTACAACAGGGAAGGTGTATGATCTTCCAGATCTAGAATCCGTGTAGGCGCAGTAACCAGTTGTGTCAGACCATATGCCAAAGCAAAGTCATAATCAGATCTCCCCGCATGATCGGTTAAACGTGAACCGAGCCATTCGGCGTGGTGGGCGTTAAAATCGCCAAGGATCACGATCTCTGTGGATGGGATCTGCTGTAGCACGGAATCTGTAGGTATTTGGACGTGGTCAAGGAGTCGGTCTGTTTCGGTATTACCGCTATGGGACCTATAGGGGCACCCGTATAGGCGGCGTTGGTTGTCGCCGTCTACGCGCAGCCATAGGATGGAAAGGTCCGTACCTTCAAGACTGCCGAGGCATCGAAAACAGATGTCCTTTCCGACGTATACGCTAATTCCAGCTCGGAGCACAAAGGAATGTTCTAATTTGTACCCGGGTAGGAGAGATATGTCATATCAGCTGAAGAGGACACCTGAATCTCGGTTAAAAAGAGCAAGGCCGGCTCCGCCGTCTCCAGATGGTAGTGGACAGTGTTAAGGTTGGAATGAAGTCCATTGAAGTCCAGATGTTGCAATAATTTTCAGATAGCGTGGCAGAGGTCGCCTTGATGTTGTTGCTCCGCTTGCCCCGAGCAGTTTTTATCGTGATTTCTAGGGGGTGGGAATTGCCTACCCCCCTAGAAAACGTGGGGCAGCCTGAGCATCCACGCTCAGCAAGAGTAGGATAACTCAGTCGTGGATGATCGGCGAGGGATTCTCCTTCACCAGGGGTGCGGGTACCCTCCTAGTGTAGTTTTTCACTTAATTCCGGTACCATGTTAAGGGCGGGAATTGGGCCTCCAGCCACCCGCACTCACCAAGCGAAACACATAGGTAGCTCTCTACTTCACTCTAATTCACGCGACTTAAAAATTATCTATTCTATTCTATTCTCCATCGGGTCCGAGGGGAAAGATGAGACTGATTTTGCTGGATTTGGCACATTCCGTGTGAGAATTAATAGTTCTTTCCAAATGGAGATTGAAAGTGATATTTGTAACAGATATCTTACTGCCATTCATACTCTTTAGATAACATGAACGTATATTGTGACATGTTCAACAATTGCGTGCCTCTTAAGTTTATTTCTCACGAGTTTTTGTTAAAATAGTCATGGTAGATCAGGGGCTAAGCGCTCGGTGTAAATTCTATAGTATGCAGGCAACTCGGGTTCGATCCCCGCCGGCATCAATAAAATTGTTAATTGCAATTTTAAGTGCTAATTTACTATGTGCTCGGCGGCGAAGGAACCTGCATGTCTGAGAAATAAGAAAAAAATATTTCGAAGACATGTAAAACTCGACAACACGCATTGGAGCAGCGCGGTGGACATTTCCGGGCTCCAGAATCGTCTCAGAAATAAGATAAGGCCTGTGCCCAGCAGTAGGACGTATATAGGCTGTAACTTTAACTTTTAAATTTTGTTAAAGTTACAATATAATTTCTGTATTTTTAAGTGTGATAAACTTGAGAGACTAATTCTTTTCTTCTCTTTAAGTAAGGTATCAGTTTAGAAAAAAAATACTGCTGCATATGTGTCTCCTTTATAATATTAAATCTCGCACCTTGCTGCTCCTCGATTCCGGTCTGGATACTATGTAGCATACATACATACAAGGTGGCCCAGCGCTACATTTAGGAGGTATGTTTGGCGTTTTCCATGGTCGCTTCTTAAATCGCGAATGGGAATAATTTCCTTACGCCACCACCACACAAGAAACTTATTTTATTTAACATAAAAAATTGTAAATAAATTGTTTTAGGTCTATATTTTTTTATAATTGCAGAAGAATATGCGTCGTATAAGGCTTTATTGTGATTGCAACGGCTAACATTCAGTTCGCTTTAAGGCTTATTTTTTCTCATGAACTGCAGCGCGTAGTAATCAAATGTAGTTATAGCCAGGACGCGAATTTTGCTTTGTTTTTTTTTGAGTTAATGCAAGACATCCTTGTCGTTTTTATAAGTACCTATCACAAAAATTCATATTGCGTTGTGAATGGTTGAAATACACCAAAACGTGTTTGCGGAATGAGACTTGAACGAAATGTTGTTATTGAAAACTGATCAGTAACGTAGACATGAAACAATAAGTTTAAGTGCAACATTATTTACATCACAATTTAAGTATCGGAGTGAATGCCTCACGGTGACGTCTTAGAGAGATCACAAAAAAGAACATAAAGCCTTTTGTGAATTTTTCTAACAGTGTATATCAATTATGAACGCAACAACGTTAACAGGAATCTACCACTTAACTTAACTTTAATAATTTTAAAATATTTCACGATATGTAATAAATATTACACTCCAAGATTTTTCATAGTTTTTACAGCTATAGCAACTTAGTATTTATCTGGAGTGTAATGGTGAATATGCTCCTTCTTTTCCGGACTTTTGCGGACGAAGCTTTAGCGACCGTTCTATAACAAAAATCATGAAAATTGCTTAATTTACATTTTACGCACCAGTGACAGTGGTTTCTGAGAAAGCATCATTACTAGAGACCGGATTATATGCATTTGTATATTGCATACGGGCAAAGGCCATTTATGATCGTGATAAATGATTCTACGATATTGGAAGAAGAATTTATCATTTTTAAGTTTAATCAGGAATTTCAGTAAAATATTTCTACAAAGTCACATCAACTTTTCGATTTGATTCATTAAATTTATTGTTTAGAATTTAATTGGAAATGTGTGTTGCGAGCAAGTTGCGAGGTATGGTAATAAATAGACAAACTTATTGTAGTGTATATGTAAGCTTCATTTTTTATAAACTAGTCGCTTATAATGACAAAATATATTTAAATAATACAAGTTTTTACGGAGTTTATCGTGTATATTAAATTTTTTATAAACCTGACGTTTCGAGTACTTTAAAACACCCATGGTCACGGGGGGACTGAGATGTTCAACGTCCAGATGTCATAGTTAACCGCGGTTACGGTAATCGTCAATTCAATACATACAGATATATATTTGAACGGTGATTCTCACCACCAACCTTCACAGTTAGCTACCGTAGGTAAATCTTTGTTTCAGAGAGCACGAGGGATCTGCGACAGTAAACACCTGGCTGCCGAGGTCAAACACGGCAAACGAGTTTTGCATGACAACAAGCTTCGGGTCACCCGCCTACGTCACAGTGAATGTGTGAAACCGGCCACAGTCGAGCGTGTACGTGCTGTACTGTCATATGTCAGAGGAGTCACTAACAAGATGCCAATCTTTTCAGTCGCGTCTCGTCTTGAAGCGCGCTTCCATTAAAAAATATTTCAAGCCGTCGAAGAAGAGTGGTCAGTTTTTACCATCAGTCAAGTGTAATGTGCCTCTACAAGACGCAGGAGTATAAAAGCTTGATTGTGAATGTGGTATCTTTTACATAGGACAAACTAAAAGATCAATTAAAACCCGTGTTAAAGAACATATAGTTGATGTGAAGAATCGACGTTCCGGGAAGTCTGGAGTCTGTGAACACGTACAGGATCGCCCTCGTCACTAAATTAAATTTGGTAAACCACAAATCCTCGTTAAAGAACACCGATTCCTTCCAAGGTTGTTTCGCGGGGCTATTGAAGTCAAAAAACATCATAATTTCAATAGGCGCTACCATCTACTTGGGATCCTATTATTAATAAAATTAAATCCCAACTCAAGTATACAACTGCAAGACTTCAAGATACTAGAAGTCCATACTGTGCAGATCGGAACAAAAATTAAAATTTTAATCCGTGGTAACTGCGATTAACTATGGCATGTGGACGTTAAACGTTTCAGTTCACACGTGACCATGGGTACGGTAAAGTACTCGAAACGTTGGGTTTATAAAAAAGTTAATTAACGCGATAAATTCGTAAAAGCTTGTATGTTCAGCAGTGTATTTTCAATATGTTGTGACGGTGAAGAAGATATTATTACCATCAGCTAGTAAAATCCACTGCTGAAGATGGGCCTCTCCTGCTGTGGGAAGGGTTTGTCTTCATCATCATGCTGATTGACTATACCAGATATCTCACACTTTGGACGCTACTGCCCGTCATCGTTGGTGGGTATTTTAAGTCTGGAGCAAACAAGATGGTTATACCGCCATCTTTCTATATCTATCTATATTATATATAGTCCTCTCCTATGACACGCGTAGAACATGAAGAACTTTTTTTTACAAATATTAAAGCGCGCGCCAAACAGCCGCTGCGGAGTCACTCCACGGAGCGCGCTACAAAGCCTTCGCGTAAAGGTCGCTTACTGCTATTGCTTTTAGGTACGTGCTTATATAATGTAAAAATATCCAAATGCAATAACCGTTCAGTGTAAGAATATCCACTTATCCATATCGTCCCGTGAGTGTTTTAATAGGAGAAACAGCGAAGCCAACAACTAAAAAAAAAACTACGGTTGCCGACCCGCTTGCCTAGCGAGATAGCTAGCCATTCTATGAAGATGACTTTGTTCAAAAATGGGCTTTGACAGGCTGTAATGAATGAATGAATGAAAAAAACAGTTTTTGGAAAAACCAAAATATTATTATTCTAAAAAAATTAGGTAAGTCCTATGGTTTACGAGTGGTGACTCACTCTTGCCTTGGGGAACACAGGTTAATAGGCTGAATTTAGGAAAAGTTGTTTATTATTAGAATTGCTTTTGATTTTCACCTCTATATTATCTTCTATTAAGGTGAGGTGAGTTCATCTGACTCATGTTAAAACTGCATCCAAATAGTTAGTTTGTACCAGTTCTGGCTCACTCCTCAGCCCTCATCAGCCGATGGTAGGTCGACAGATCCTAAAAAAAAGGTTTTGGCATGTTCTGATCACGAATCTGCCACCTGTTTTTGCATAGAATGGCCGGTTCAGAAGATGAGCAGATCAATTAACTAATATCTAATTGATATCCGGTGGACCTGCACCTTCATCAGCGTTCCATGGTTAACCTTTCCTCTTATCTATTGTTCCTTGAACACTCTGCTTATCAGTGCTATTATGTTATACTTCTTTGTTCATAACTAATACGCTATTCTGAATCATCAATAAAACACATTCCTTAATTCTGTTACAATTTTTATTTCTAAAATGTTTCTGAATTATTATCTATAAAATAGGAGCGAAACATCTCATCCACTAAATATGCTCGTAAAACTATGCATTGAACATCCCTGAAACGTATATAGCAAATACATTAAGCAATATTTATTACAAACTGAAGTCCACTTATTCTGAATCCTATCAACATTCCAGTCCCATCTTTTGCAATCCCTTATTAAAAACTCTAGATGATATCGTGTAGGTGATCGTCCATATGAATCAAAATATTAACCGACGTTATTCGTATCGATATATAAGGCTATCCAATGTGAGCCTGGTTTATCATCTGTATCCAAATTGCATATTATATACGTTGGTACGTGGGCACACATGGGCAGTCTATTAGCAGCATAAACATTATTTCCAGACTGGTATGAATCTTTTTCAGATGTTGTTGTACATCTAGTTTATCCATGATATTACTGCTATCAGAAGATTATTACTATATAGAGTTGTCTAAAGTTTGTGATGAAATGGAGAAGCGTGAACTGTTCGATTTATCATATGATGATGAGTTGTATAATCACTGTGCGATGATTGAAACACAGTTTAAGTAAGTTAAATAAAGTTATATTTCGATCATAATTTGCACATTGTCTTATATCGTTTTTTAATAAATTTAAACATTTAAACAGTCAACTACTACAACTTGGAAGAGGAATGAAGCGAACGAGCAACGAAGAACCCAAGATCATCAAAAAACCAAGAACGGAAGAGGAAGCGTCTACCTCTGCAGTGAACAGCATCGGTAACGATGATTAAATGGAATGTCTAACGTGTCATACATTTATCAAAAGAAGGTATTTAGTTAATCATTTTAAAAGCAGTGTTTACAAAAATAACGTTACTCTCAGCGTTATCAAACATAAACAAAAACGCGGATCGGGTACCGTCGTACGCTAAACATGCAAATACAATTAAATTTGATGGTATTTCCTTTCCAGTTAAAATTTCTGACATAGCAAAAGTAGAGAAATTAAATGATATTAGTATTAATGTTTTTGGGTTAGAATATAGTAAAGAAAAACGATGTAACTCTATAGCAGGTCCATTATTTTTAATAAAATGTGGTAAAGATAGACATATAACTTAATTATTTTTTCCCAGGATACGAAAAATCATTATTGTTACATAAAAAAATTATCGTGGTTAGTTAGTAAACAAATTTCAAAAGACGGTCACGTCATGTATATTTGCAAAGCATGTCTACTTCATTTTCCATCTCAGGAAAGGTTAAATAACCACGGACAATACGATTGTGCCCTTATTTGTACCGAATTACCAAACAGTGAAACTTTGATAAAGAATTGGTTTGGTCAACCTATTTCAAATGATAAAATTAATTTTGATAGTTATGGAAAAAAGTTAAAGATACCATTTGTAGTTTATGCTGATTTTGAAGCATTTTCAAAACCAACAGAATCATGTTCTAACAATCCATCCAAACCTCTCACATAAAATATTCAGAAACATGAAGTACATAGTTTTGGTTATTATATTAAATATTCATATGATGATAAATTATCGAAATGTGTAACATATATTGCGGACCCGTGCACAAGTGCTTACAAAAAGTTTATCTAACAATTTTAAAGAAATAAATAGACTTCAAAAATATCCAGTTCTGCTAACAAATGAAGAGAAAAATCAGATTTCAAATGCAACCATTTGTCATATTTGTGAAACAGAGTTAACAGAACTATTTTATGATTTTGATTGGTACACTGGTAATTTAGGTGTTGCTCATGAATCATGCAAGTCAAACTTCCGAACACCACGTCATATACCAATATTTTTACACAAGCTTAGTCACTATGATGCTCATTTTATTGTTCATGCATTAAGCTCTTGTGATAGTAAGTCGAAGTTATCCCTCAAAATAACGAAAAATATATATCCTTTACGAAACAATTAAAAATTAATAACCATGAAGTTTTATTGAGACTCGTTGATTCATTTAAGTTTTTATCATGTAAATTAGAAGAATTAGCCAAAAATCTCAGTATGAGTAATGATCAATTTCAAGAATTACGTAGAATTTACCCTAATGATGAAAATTTCATTCGTTTAAAACGGAAAGGGGTTTATTCATATGAATTTATGACTAATTACGATAGTTTAAACCTAACGACAATCCCTGAACAAAAAAAATTTAAAGCTTGCTCACGGATTCCCATATTTCAAATGATGATTACAATCATGCCAAAGATGTTTGGGAACATTTTGGGTGTTGTAATATGCTAAATTATTCAAACTTGTATTTAGAAATGGTCGTTATAATTTTATTTGACGTATTTGACAACTTTAGAAAGCTATGTATTAAATAAATATGGTTTAGACTCTGTCCATTATTACACAGCTTCTGGTTTAAGTTAGGATGCAAAGATAAAATATACAAAAATGGAATTAAAACATTTAACAGATTATGAGAAAATTGCATTTATTAGATCAGGTATCAGGGGTGTTGTTTCTCAATGTAGTAATCGTAGTGCTAGAGCTAATAAATACATGGGGGGTTATGATGCAGGGAAACGAAATTCATATATCACATATTTTGATGGTAACAATTGGTATGGTTGGGTTTTGTCTCAATATCTTCCTACTGGTGGATTTGAATGTGTAAATCCGAATACAGATTTTAATGTGTCTGAGACATTGGACTTTAGTTTTATTTTAGAAGTTGATTTGGAATATCCAGATGAATTTCATGATTTGCATTCGGACTTTCCTTTATGCCCAGAAAACATTTGTGTAGGTAATACTAATGAGAATAAACTAGTCCCAAATTTAAATAATAAAGATGAGTATGTTATTCACTGCAGAAATTTAAAACAGTGCATAGAAATTGGGGTCAAATTAACTAAAATTCATAAAGTTTTAAAATTTAAACAGTCTCCCTGGTCGAAAATGTACATAGATCTAAATACAAAATTAAGAACGTTAGCAAAATCAGATTTAGAAAAAGATTTTTATAAATTAATGAATTATTCAGTCTTCGGTGAGACTGGAGACTATTGAAATAATATGGGTTACCGTAAATTTAGTTACACACTGGGACAACCAGGGTAAAGC
>DWHP01004081.1:0-12862 GCA_018247895.1 Parnassius honrathi
TCTATGAATCGATAACGTATGAAGATATTACCTTTGGTACTTTAAATAACGATGATTGACGCAAATTATTTACTAAACCACTTGCACATCCACGCGAAATACAATAGTTCACACTTTTTTAATGTTTCTTTTTGTCAAAAATTAAAAAAATTACGGAACACGATTATTTTCTCTTCAAAGTCGCGAAGGAAATTTGTACATTATTCAACTAACTTCATCTACTTGTACACCTACTTGTACTGATAAACAGCTAACTTCGAAGGTACTACTTGCCGGCGGCTTACTGGTGGCTGAAAAATTTACTATAATTTCTACAAATTTTCAGCGAAAGGCGGGCTAATGCTTAAGCACGTAGCGATCGTCCTTCTCTCTAACCTCCATGGTTACGTAGGCATAGAACCCGAAGCTTGTTGTCTTGCAATACTCGATTGACGTGCAGGAGCTCGACGGTCAGATGTTTTTTAACACAGATCGCTTGTGCTTTTGAAACAAAGATTCTTTAACGACAAATTCTTGCAAAAGAATACCGATTCCTATCAATGACGCTATTGAAATTAAGAAATATTTTACTTTTAAAAGAAAAGATAGATGAAAGAGATGTTATCCAATAATTAACAAAATCAAACCCAAGCATACCACTACAAGACTTCAAGATACAGTAAGCTCGTTCTACCTAGATCGGACCAAAATTGAATATTTAAAAACTGGTGGTAGCCGGGCAAACTATGACATCGAAACGTCAAACATCTCACTCGTCTGAGACCATTGGTGCTGTAAAGCACCCGAAATGTCGGGAAATAAAAATAAATAAAATTGGGTAAAAATAATTATATTCAATTGTAGATTAATTTCTTCATTATAAGGGTTATTAAAGGTGGACTATAAGTAG
Source organism: Parnassius honrathi (assembly GCA_018247895.1). Lineage (NCBI taxonomy): Eukaryota > Metazoa > Arthropoda > Insecta > Lepidoptera > Papilionidae > Parnassius > Parnassius honrathi. The sequence goes on from DWHP01004081.1 coordinate 890, forward strand.
GAGAAAAATTACAAACTAGAATTATTTTTATGCTTCCGTGGGTTAATCGAGAAAAATGTGGGTATATATTATGGCCTTTGGCCGTGGAAGAAAAAAGTCATATCTCCCACAGGGTAAGGTATGCAGCCCTGGAGCGACCAACCCACACAACTACACTATATCTATACCGCAGTACTTCGGAACTATGACAGCGTGATTTAGACTTCGGTGCGTTTCGCTTGTGGTACGACAATAGCCGCCGCAACATCAACCCTTGCTCATACTGGAGATCATAGTGCCATGACGGTGCCGAAAAGTTTAATTTGTGGTGAGTCAAAAAGAAGGCAAGTAATCTGCGAGAGTGCTATGAAGTGAGGGCGAGCAATAAGGCTCAGAGCCATGCTGCACACTATAGCGCAGAGAGAAGATTCAAAGAACAGGAAGCGTTATTCCAGTGCTGTAATGGATCTCGTAAAGCTAAATAGCTTACAGGATCTAAAGACTGCAGAGAGCATAGACAGAGATAATCTCCTCGAAAATGAATGGAATTAGTGTATGAAGATGGATGACGAAAGTTTTAAATCGAATTTTACCATGGTTAAATGTAGCTATTGCGTATGTACATGTCACGTCGAGGTCACCAATTTGATCGTGGAAGAAAAATCTCGAAAAGCGGCAAACGCTTCCTGCAAACTTCCATGTACGGAGCTCTTCTATATATACCGCAATACTTCAGAAATTCGATAATATGATTTAGGCTTCAATGCGCTTTGCTTAGGGCGCAACAACAGTAAAGTAAAAGTAAAGTAAAATATACTTTATTGTACACCAAGGAACATATTACAATATTGTCATATAACATGTAAGGAACATATAACAGTGTTGTCACATGGCCCATATAACAACCATTTTTCATTAAATATTTACCATTAGGTGAATTTTACTTTGTAGTCGTACCAGAAACGGGCAATGGACCGTCGTCTGACATTATGAGGTGACCTCGAGTTGAAGATGGAGTGTGTCCTAGCACACATTTATATAAAAGATTAAGGGTCATCAATGTCCGATCTCTCAGGCCGTGTGGTGGCAGTTTAAGAGAATTCATTTGTCCATTTCGTTGCAAATTTATCGAGGCTGGTTATGTTGTGATTTTTTCTTGTTCTTATCTCATATTATCATGATTTTATTTTATGTGAAAAGTCGAGAATAAATTAGGTATAAAAAAGATATAACAACTTCTACACATGATAACTTCTTTAAACACGGCGTATCTTACAAACAAATGAGGCTCTGACAAGCAATGAAAAACCATTCCAGCCATTCAAAATACTGAACCTCAATTTCGCAGACGAATAATGGCAAGAAGCGAAGAAGCATTACCAGTGCGAGATTATTGGATCTGCGGGCACCACGTTCTTACGCAGTATAGTATAGTAACATAACAAAGCATATACATAGTAATTCATACTTGTCATATAGAGTGATGGCAGAGTTTACGGACATCCATTTGACATGATCGTAATACACATATCTCGCTTCTTTCACGCCTACTTATACATGCTCGTAGGTTAAGCATTCTCCTAATTTGGCCCATCTTCATTATATCACTCATTTGGTTTATAAACTTCCATCTAGGGCAGCCCTTACCGATTCAGTCTGTCACTTTTGCAGAAAAAATCGACATTACGTGACGAATGTTTTAAGAGACGAATTTAAAAATTAAAAACATGGAAGGAAAATTTAAAATCGTACAAAATTTAAGTAAATAGGTGAGTAAAAATTGTTTTAATAACTGATTAAATATAAACAAGGATATAACAAAAACACTGGAAAACATGTAAGAAACGAATATTTTCTTTAAATTGCATTTTAATCTTATTTTTATTTTAAGTCATTATTTTTATCTGTAGTTTCCATAGATTTGTGGCGAACGAATGATATATTGAGTTGCTTGCTATTATTTAGCAGTTAATGACTGGTAATAGTGCATGGAAACGAAGTTTCCATGTTAAGATGCACAGGAAATTTTAAAGTAAATAGTACAAAGATTGGGAATCTCTGTGAGTGAATAATCTTGTTTGTTTACATATTATAAATAATAACAGCACAGAACTATATTGAGACTAAGGTGAAAAAAAGGTATATATAGACTTTGATATTTCACATAACACATTCAAGTAGCAAAGCTCACAAAGTAGAAGCAGAAATGCAGGGTATTTTGGTGTGTACAACTTTGATTAAGTGACCCAGATAATACTTATGTAAATGTTTAGAGAGATACAATTAAGTTCACATTTGATAGTCCATTATGATAATTTAAAACAACGTTTTAAATCTTTTTATTACAAGCTTATTTGCGTGGAGAGAGTATAAATTATTATACAATTTAATGTGTCCTTTCTCATTCAAGGTACTATGTTTGACGGTTACATGCGCGTTTGCGGCGGAAACTGAACGGTAAATTTCTATAAAATAAATATTTTATAATGAACCTTGCATTGAATATGATGAATTAAATATTGTTTTACTCTATTACAGCCCATCACCCTTACAGTTTATCACGACAACTTCTCGTTATAATCCTGCTTTGTACAATTTTGGAAGATACACGACGACTGCTGCTGATAATTCTGGTCGATACAATCCTGGTCGCTACGATCCTGAGCGTTATAACTCTGGACGCTATGATGCAGGTCGTTACGACACGGGTAAATATGACCCCGGTCGTTACGATCCCAGTAAATATGACAAATCTGGGCGTTACTTTCCTGACGATTCTGGCAAATATAAGTAAGTGAATCTGTTACTTGTTGTATAAACTATTTCGTTCATAATATTAAGATACCAATAAATAAACGTAATAGAATAGCGTGCAAAATTAACTGAAGTTTTGTTTAGAAGTTGCCACCTGCTTACTTAAGTGCATAAAATTATTTACATGGTAAATAGTTAGTTGGATTGTTACAGCTTATATACGTCCCACTCCTGGGCGCAGGCCTCTGCTCATTTCTGAGAGGGTTTTAGGGCAAGGAATTGTCCGCTGCGCTGCCCCAATGCGTGTTGGAGAACGTCACATTTCCTCAAAATATTTTTTTCTTATTTTTGAGACATGCAGATTTCCTCACGATGTTTTATTTCACCGCCGATTACGTGGTAAATCAACACTTAAAATTTCAATTTCATTGGTGCCATTTCGTCCAACCCGGTTTGATCGTGTACTGTGAAATTTACAGCGAACGTTAACCATCTGAGCGACCACGGCTCTGGCTATGCTACTATACTATTGTAATTTTTAATGCAGTACAAAATTGTAAGCATAAGTTAGAAGAACAGTGATGAACGATTAACGGTTCATTATACATGAATTACAATGTATCCTGAACGCACGACTTCTTCGTTACTGGTTCTACATATTCATTACTGGTGGTGGAAGTTTTCTATGAAATATAAGGGCACCGGTAATTACGAAGTGATTTACTAAAATATTAATATGTAGTTTTATGAATTTTAGTAATAAGTTATTGGATTAATTTAAGTGGCGATCGCGGTGACCGTGGTGGTGCCGGTGGTTTCTATACTGGTTCTGGTACTGCGAGTGGCCCAGGAGGTTTCTACACAGGTTCCGGTACTGCGGGTGGCCCGGGAGGTTTTTATACAGGTTCCGGAACTGCAGGTGGCCCAGGCGGCTTTTACAATCCACAAAGGAATAATGGCCCTTCCAGGTAAGATTATTATAATAAATTATTTAAACACTTATATCAAATTTTTAATATTTGCCAGCTTGAATAATACGTATCGGCAGGCTACTGCCAAGAGATATGCAAACGGTAATGTGGATAGAAAACTAATGAATGTCATACTAAGTATTTAGGAGATTACTTTTATAGCCAATGTCCTTATCTGCGTAAAAAGAGTTTTTACTGGGCCAACAGATTAGCTCTGTATAAACAACTAAGTTCTGTTTCATATGACTTATCTGAATAAAGATATTATATTTATATGGTTCATCGGGGCCTCGGAATATTTATGTAATTACCTTTGATTTGTAATCGGAATTTAAGATTATCAATGGATATTAGCAGGGACGATGTAAGTAATATACATATTAAATTTACAGTGGCGGACGTGGTGGATCAAGTGGAACTTACGATGGAAATGCTTTCACTGGATCAAAAAACAGCGGTACCACTAATGCTGTTTCTTCGTTTACGTCAACAACCACCAAATTCGCCGCAACACCCACAAAAGCGCCTGAACCAACTACAACACTTTCCTCTAGTCCTTCTCCTTCTTCTAGTCCGTCACTGAGCCCATCAACAAGTCCCAGTTCAGTTTCCGAGTACAGGCCTACAACAACGCCTCTACCTGTACCTAATCAACCACCGTTGGTTGGGATAATAAGTAAAATGAATAAGGGTAAATATGAATATAAATATGGTATTATACGCTTAGAAAATGATTATCTGCCTCCCGATGGATATCACTACCTTTATGAAACTGAGAACACAATTCTTGCTGAGGAATCTGGGAAAGTTGAAAAAATTGATAATGAAAATTATGGTACAAGGTCGAGAGGATTCTACCAATTCGTTGCTCCCGACGGAGTTACTTATAGAGTTGATTACACCGCAGATGAGCGTGGTTTTATACCCGTTCAAACTCGTATATCTTAGGTGTTCGAGTTGCTCGTTAAAATAATTTAAAGACTTACACCAATGTAATATAATTATTTAAAAATTGTTGCGTAATTACTATTCTAAACTGTTTATACTTTTGTTTGTTTGTAAAATAAACTGCGTATAAATATATGATATTTAATACTTTTATTTCATATAAAATAATACAACGTTAAATTTAGAATAAGTCATAAAAATGCCTACATAGATAATAAACACATATTGCTAGTGTCGTGGGGCATCCGAAAAAGCGAAGTGTCTCTCTATTTTTATATAAAATACAATTTATTTAATTCAAATATGATATGCTAGTAAAAGTCTGACGTTTTTCGAAATACAAAACTAGAAGTATTTATTTTTCAATTAAAATAGTGCTCAAACAAATTTTATAAACATAGTCTAGCCATCAAAACAAATGTTAGAACTAATTCTTATGTGTTCGTTGTGATTGTTTACATATTTTTAGTTTCAAGCGCTTATCTAATTTAAGATATATGCAAAAGAGCACCCACGCAGTACCGTAAGTTACATCTGGTGCTATTCCGTTATTAAACCAGTAGCGATTTAAGTAAATGTAATATTCGTAAATAAATAAAGTTATGGCGCAAAGATTGAGAATATCTGTTAATAAATAACAAATCATAATTTGTTTACTCATTATGATGAAAAAATATATAAACGGATTCATTCTTTGCAATACCGCATTAACGTACTAGATTCCTAGATAAGAAAATGAGAGGGGTACTGGTACGTAACATTAATTTATTGCGACTTGTTGGGAACTTTATCAATATAATAAATTTATAAAATAGCAACTGATGTTTTAAATGTGTGCACTTTGCATTAATTTATTATCTTTAATTTACCTAAAAATCTATTATACGTGCATATATTATAGGTTGTTACCAATCATTGTTACTGTATAATATTTTCTTATGAAATATTTTAAAGGTGATCGGTTTTACATTAACAACTGCCTTAGCGGCTGAAACTGGAAGGCAAGCCTATTTTCATTTGGTGTATTACTAATATATCTTAAAAATATTCAGGTCTTCAAGTATTTACATATTTGCATTAATTCCTTTTTACTGTATTTAAATACAAAATACAAAGAAAATAACATTTAAATGGTTTGTACATTAACATAAAAGCGACAAAGGAGCTAATTGTTTAACTGCATGCAAAAGTTTTTTTTCCTTAATAAGAGGATATCCTGATACTGGCAAAAGTGCAACAGGACGAGTACCAAAGAAAAGAAAAAAAAAAGATTATCAAAGAAAAGAAAAAAAAGAGAATATCCTCTTTTCTCCTCGGATAATGACACTACGAGATTATAAGACTCCTTTTCTGTCTAGCAGTGTCTCTGGGTAGGTGCCACCTTATGACTTATTTGTGACGTCAAAGCAGTGCAAGCACAACTGTGTTCCGTTTGAAAGTGTATGCAACATGTAGTCTTTCTTGTTTGAATTTGGCTCCAACTATACATTGACTGCTGCAGCCACTTATCGTCAGGTGGACTAAAACTTCGCTTATCACTTCAGTTTAATATTAAAAAAATGGAGTAAATAATACTAAGTATGTATATTATTTTATGATGTTTTTAAAACCAACCATCAACCAAGTTTTGGTTCAGATCAGTCCGAGCAGCTGTTACTTTCGCAGTGTTCGCGTGCAATCAGCGCGACAGCAGTAGATCGTTATAAACCTATTTTTTTTTTGTAGTCCGAATATCCTCTTAAGCCGACTATATTTTTTGACATCTTTTCAAACAAGGTATAGTTTCATGATAAGAATGGTTTCATGTTATGTTTGTTGCATAATACGGTATGTATGTATGTATATATGTACCTATATAAACTTATATTAACACCGTTTGAATTGACATGCATATAATATGTATATATATACGAGCATGCCAGGTAGAAGTTATTCTGCGCTTTTTGACGGCAATTTGTCATGTCCTTTTAAAAATCCTTAAATTCGGAAAAAAATTGTGGGTCACTCATGGGCAAAAAACTATCCTATCTCTCAAGTTGGACCAAACTACACACGGTGTGCAAATTTGATTAAAATCGGATAAGTAGTTTAGGAGTCCATCGCGGACAAACAACGTGACACGTAATTTATATGTATTAATATGTATACACACACACACACATATATTTATATATAGTTTGTGTATACATATAATAAATAAATAGTTATATGTATTCGTATAACCTATATTTAATTTGAAATAAGTGTTTTATTATTGTTTGTGGGTACAACCCTTTCCAGTACATTACCACTACACCTCGATATTTAACTACGTATGATAGTGCTCGACGCTATAATCCTAGTCGCTGTGACCCTGGAAGGTGTGATCCAGGGCGTTATGATCCTGGTCGTTACGATCCTGGCCGTTACAATCCAGGACGCTATGACAGTTCTGGACGCTACATACCCGACAACTCAGTCGCATAAAAGTAGGTATTTTAATTGCAAATTTACTGGGTGTAAATTAATTTTTTAGTATTTATTTTTATTATTCAGTATGAGACTTAATAATGTTCTCCAGACTGATTTTCGGTCACGGCGGACAGTCTCAACCGAGACCAATCATCTGTGTAGGAGAATATGTATCTCTTATTCTGATAGGATGGATACCCGACACGACCGGAGAGAAGTTAGGCGCAGGACCTACCGCATTACGACGTGCTTTACGAGGCACGGCAGATGAAACACCACCAACTTCCTAGCTCTAGGCTACTACTGAGAATTTCTTGACAGAAAAATCCAATAACAAAACTTTGGCAAAATACGGGATTTGAGCCCAGGGCGTCAGAACCATTTTTAAACATGGGGAAATGCCTACACATACCTGCCTCGCAGGGCAAGGACGGGTTATGTCGGACTCGCACCGACTATAACCCCATAGTGTTCCACCTTCGTCGCATATTGGCAAGTCCACGTGAACGCTTTCGCATACATCCGTGGCCCCACCAGCGCCAACCGCTTCATGGCGGTGCCTCCTTGGAAGAGGACTACTCCTCCCCCTTCTCCTTCTCAGGTAAGGCGCACCAGAACACATGGCACGCCTTTCTCCACGGCCTCCAACTACTCCTGTGCAACGGACACCCCCGTGTCCGATGCGCGAAAGCCATGGGACCAGAAAAAAACAAGTAAGGTACACCCATTAAGGCCCACTTAATTTCAAAACCATGATGATGAAGATATAAAGAGAAAAAACTTCATTAGAATAGTAAGTTTTTTTTATTGAAAAATACAAAATTCAAAAATTTGCATTGTTATTTTGCATGTTGATAAAAAGAAAGACTATTTTTAAAACGTGAGTAGCGGGCCATCTTAGGAAGGTGGTCACAGAAAAGTGTGTGTGTGTGTGTGTGTGTGTGTGTGTGTGTGTGTGTGTGTGTGTGTGCGCGTGCGTGTATGTGTGCGTGCGTGCGTGTGTGTGTGTGTGTGTGCGTGCGCGCGCGTGCGCGTGTGTGTGTGTGTGTGTGTGTGGGTGTGTGGGTGTGGGTATGTGTCTGCGTGTATATGTCTGTAACGTGTGTTATTTACATGTCCAAAGAAAGAAGGCTCTCCGGACCTTCATAATCAAACGTTTTCAGGCAGTCTGTAATTTTGCTTTTCACTTCACAGTTATTTGGTGATCTTATGTCGTGATATCTGTTAAGTTTATTATTTAGCCTAGGGGCTAAAAAGTCAAAATGTCTTCTAAACACAGGACTATTGGGTTTCGGAACAGGACATCGTTCTTTTCTCTTATTGCTTCGTATTAGTTTAGGGACAGTGACGCGATGATATCTCCTTAAACTTTGAAAAATAAAAGTTTTACGGACAGATAACACTTTCGCTTTGTCATACAAAGACACTGTTGATTGGCGAAATGGTAGACGAAAAATGACTTTTAAAATAGCTCTTTGTGCGCGTTCAACCTTTATTTTTTTATTAATTCTGTGTTCAATAAAGAATAATTATTAAATAGCTTTTAGCGGCCCCCCCCCCCCCAGGAACAAATGCAAACATACAAAGCATTAGGAGAGTGTATCTGTACCTACCGCATTTGTTGAAAGACCAAAATTGTTCCTTTACTTTCATTGAACGCTGCAAGAATATCATCACTTATATTTAAGAGAGCTGATACTTTACTGTAATTCTTTCGGAGACCAGATTAAATCATGGGTAGTAATTCTTGATCACGTGCCTGAAATTCAGAAATTTGAGAATGAACGCATTTTTGACTATTTTAGTTAATGCAGGAAGAATGCTTATTGGTTTTTTAGGAACGGGAGTGACGATGGCACATTTTCAAGATGCTGGAAATACTACTTCCAATATACATTTATTGACTATCGCCACTCTTGCTGGTAAAGAATATGGAAACGTAAGTTTTAACATCAATATGGAGATGAAATCAGTTTCATACGCATTAGTGGTTTGAGAAACAATTATACTTTTCGTTAAAGTTTCATTCACGGCTACGATTCGAAGTTTAATTTCAGAGTGTTTCATTGATTCAATTTTTCGAATAACAATTTTGTCGAGAGGTGCTATAATTATGCTGTTTATAAACAGATGGTTCGGCATAGAACGGTTTTCAACGGCAAGTGATATTACTCGTTTTATTTGACGCCACATCTGGGAAGCACTTGCCTTATTATTGTTGATACATTCGCATTTGATAAACACGCGAGCCTGGAGCATGTAACTTGACATTCTCTAACGTACCACAGAATACATAATAGTACAGGACCGTGCGTAAATACGTCTCGCATTTAAAAATTTGATAAGGGCATAGAACAAAAAGAATATCTATTAACCCCTGTGTGCAGATAAGTAATAGACACAGAAGTGACAGAGGGAAAAACCTAGAGTACGTCGTCGGACGTCTTCCTAACAACAACAATCAATTAAAAACACTACGGTTGCTAATCCACTTGCCAAGCATTAGAACTAGGCAAATCACCAATATGCATGGAGCAATTTATAAGAGAGGCCTATGTTTAGAAGTGGACTTTTGAAAGGCTGTAATGAATACCAGAGTTTATGACCATTCCACGAAGAATATAAAATGCACTGTGCTCGTAACTCTATCGAGTTACGTGCCCAAGTCTAAAGTGACAAATCAAATGTGAGCCCCGATCGCACAAGCTTCACATGGAACACAAATTATGAAGGATTGCTACCGCTGGAACACGTACTAAGAGTATTCTACTAAGGAATAATATATGTACATACTCTAAAAATCAAAATGTCAGTAAACGACAAGCAACGCATATCGATAACTAAAATAGTCAACAAGAAATTAAAACAAAATGTACTGTAGTCAAATCGTCTAAATAAGGCAGAAAATTTACGGAATAGTAGTAAATTCAAAACGTTAATAATATTTTTTAATTTACAAAATGGATCATAATAGACGTCAAATTAACAAAAGCTTTTATGGCAGCGAATAAACGAAAGCTGATTAGTTAAAGAACGACTTGTATTGTTTAATCACAATGGCTTGGTTCTGTGGTAACAGTTCATTAATATTTCCTCGGAATTTCAATTAACGTACCAAGTTTAAAAACAAACGCAGATTCATTCGTTGCGATGAAAATATTTTTGTATTCTTTCAACTCGAGAAAGTGTTTGCTCTTGGTATAAGTGCTAAAGCCATGGTTGCTCAGCGTTTGTTGCTAGCGTTTTAAGTGCTGAAGAAATACATCGCGAGGAAATCTGCATATCTGCAGAATTAAATTTATCGAGTCCAATAAACAACGGAGCAGCGATAACAGGGAAGGCTTCACAATCCTCTCAGAAGAGGCCTATACCCATCCGTAGTACATAAATATAAGCTTTAGCTTTTTTAAAGATTCTTCTAGTACTTTTTATTATTGCACTACCATTCAAACGCTTAATATATTCTAATTAATGTTGTAATATTATAAACATTAACTCGACTTAATCCTGATCCATTATAATGCAATTAGAATGTACAATGCATTGTAGACATTATTAAATTTGCTGTGTGGTGGTGATGTACGATTACCCGTCACCCCTTTTTATCGCATGACTATCGTAGGAGCTGACTATAAGAAAGCAGCAACTCAAGGCCTCCGATAGATGGCGGTATACCCTCAGATTATTGGCAGATGTTAAATTCGCAGACAGAGTAGCAGACGACAGAGATCCGACAGATGCTCCAGACAAGGCGGTCTTTTAAGATTTGACAGAGTGATCTATATGATATTAGGTATATAAAAAGAAGTGTTAGTTATTAGATGAAACTTATTTTACGGGTTTTATCAAGTTTGTTTTCAACAACTACGAGTATGTTAACTGTGTAAGTAAATGCTTACGTCGTCTCCACACGTCAACTAGTTATTACAACTTGATACGCAGGTTTTATATTTTAACAGTAGTTTACTCGATTTTGGCCACAGAAGACTTCTGGTCAGTTTAATGCAGGAGAATTTCTCTCGAAAGCAAAGAAATCGTTTTTTTTAGTAACGTAAGAAGACCTATGCCCAGTATTGATACACTGACTACTACTGTCTCAAAAAATATTAGGATCCCTTTTGGTATATAAAAAATGAAGGAACCTTCAGTTTTAGAATAGTAACCAGGCTAACAATGACATCGTAATTTCGAACACCTCAGTCCGCCCGCCCCGTGACCATGGGCGCTGTAAAGCACCCGAAACATGGACTATTTAAAAAGTCGAAATTAAACGCGATGAAGTCCACAAAATTGGTTTTATTCAATGTGTAGTTTTCCAGTAAATAAATATAAGAAGTGAAGTCATTGAAGGATCATTTATGCTGATGTTTCGATCAAAGTTAAATCGGTCAAGTAAATCGAGTGTATTATTACAATAGCGACATGGATAAAAATTTGATGTGGCTGCGCGACATTGGGCTAACGTGAAACGTCGTAAAAACCGATTTAAATCTCATTCTGCGAAAAGATAAAAGCTGTGTGATATAAAGTGAAATGGAAGTACGAGTACAATGGAACTGAATTAACAAACGAACACAGGGTACCTGACACTTACCTTATTTTTAAAATAAGGGAAAAATGAGGCCACAGCATCCACTTACCATCAGGTGGACTATGTGCTCGCTTGCTACTTTACTTTTACATGTAAAATATAATACAAGACCAGGTAGCATTTTATCCCAGAAACCCTTCAACGTCGTTTTAGTAGACATTTTAAAACTACTGTCCACACTCAAAGGGTTGAGTTTTCAATACCCATTTCATAAATATTACTCGTTTCGATTAGCTCACATTATTATTATAACGAAATCTTATCTATATATACATATAT
>DWHP01004082.1:0-12861 GCA_018247895.1 Parnassius honrathi
CCGGCGGGGATCGAACCCAGGTTACTCGCGTTCTGTTATATTTACAGCGAGTGTTAACCATCTGAGCTACCACGGCTCTTCTTTAATTATAGCTTAGGGTTAATTCAATTTAACAAGGAACAAGTGCACACAGTTTCTGTAATCGACGTATTAGTCCCGAGTCATGCGCCCCTCATGTCGCAACAAGTAAAGTTATTTTAAATCACTGTACTCGCTGCTCGCAGAGGATTTGTGTCTCAGGGGAAATGTCTCTATTGTAATGCTCATTGTACTTGACGCGACGGAATAATTTTGATACGTTACGCGCGCCGGTTTTGTTTCATTTTCCGCAAATAAATTCGAACGGGAAAAACGTAAGAATATTTTTATGATTTTAAAACAGGTTTCTTATCCGATGGTAAGTTTATGGTGTGGCCCGAATGCACGTATGCCCATCCTTGATTAAGAAATGAAAATAAGCTGTATAATCTAATCTGCAAATATATGTGAGCTTAGCCCTTCCTCAGTCGAGCCGATTCATTCGTGCTATATAGCATGTGTGGTGAGTAGCGATATAGTACGTAGGTCCGTGGTTCTACCACGTTGGAAACGATATAAAATAATAATTCGCCGTGTTGACTTTGACTCTTTGCGCAAACACTTTTCACAACTAAATTCTTGTATTTAAAAGTGCACTACTTTAAGACTGATGACGATGAACTGTCAAACATAAAATGACCGTTTTGTCGCATTCATTATATTCTGATTTTGATTCTGATTCATTATATTTCAATATCTACTACAATATCTATAATTTTATAAACGACGAGTATTTTAGATTCATTGTTCAAGAAGAGATGGTGTTATATATACGGAATTTATTACGATTTTAATTACTATCACAAATCTTAAAATCCATCGAAATATATTCTAAATCGATATAAGAATTTATCTTTATACTAATGGATTATTGCTTATATCAGATTAATTATAAGTATTCTTTTATTTACCTTGATAGGTCAGAGGTTAAGAATTTAGCGTAAATTTGGTACAGTTGGGTATAGTACATTACTGCTTACACTTTACAGTGTGCGAACCACCCGCGTTGATCCCCATCGGCTCCAAAGGAGATGTTTGTTACTGATGGTGGGACTGCTTTGTCTAGGGGACTGTCTGGGTGCGACGGGATCTTATTTATTTTATTTCTTCTGCCGGAAAGTAGCATATATACTGCTTGCACTCCTGTGCTCTGATCCAAAGGGATAGAGAGCCAGGTTACAGTTTGTAAGGCGTTTCGTCTTAGTCCTCGCTGGTGTCCACGCACTGCAGTATGGTTACGTACTACCAGATTTACTGTTAGTTTGTTTGTCATTCCGCTCTGCGTTTGCTCGGCGGTGTAAGAAAACAAAGTGAGAAAACTAGTAAGTGTGAGGAATAAAATATTTTCGATGACTTGTAAAATCTGGTAAAACTTTTGTCCAGCAGTGCAATAACTACACAATGGTTTAGAGGTATTTCTTTATATGATCATCAAAGAAAACTAAGTCCCATATTAAAAACATGTTTATAAAATGTGGTATTTAACTAAAGTACTATCGTTATATGCTTCAGCTAAGTCAAATCAATTGCTATTTTGTTAAAATTTTAAGCAAGGTTGATCGTTCAGTGTAATCGCTAATGGAATCCTAACAAGTGTTGCGAACACCGAAGCGCATCCTGTCGATGAAGGGTTTTATGTTTACCGGTGACTCATGAGAATAACCTCAACATATCAGCGCAATTTAATCGATGGACGTATTGTTATTTATTTACATGAAATTACAGATCTTAAGTCTATTTTTTTACGCATTTGAATTATATTTTACCAGTTCACTACTTAATTGAAATAAAATGACCCCATACACACACACACACACGCTTATATATATTGTGTTTGTGCGTGTGTTATTTTTATAAATTAGTCCATTAAAGTGGGAAACATAAGTTAATAAGACTATTCCGAATGTAATTTGCGTAACTGTACATTTTTAATTTTTTTCGTTGGCGTTTATTTTAAAACTATCAACGTTACATAATCTTTTCATTGAATTCTAAATAAGAGATAAATCAACCCGTCCAATCAAAATGGGATATCAGGACAAATTTTATTGGAGGGTGGGCGCCGGAGCGTGCGGTCAAATTGCTTTACAATGCATTCTCTATTAATTTTTAGATAGCTCCAACAGTAAAAAGTTGATATTATTTTCGAGAAGGTAAAAAAAACATTCAATGGATAATCCTTGCGTCAAAGATACAAGCTATATAAATTTTTCGTAAAGTTTTTGGAAACGTAATATTTTTGATCTTGTATGACTTTACTTGATGTTGTGTGATTTTAAACAATTTATTATTTAAAATTAAAAATAATTCAGTGGTTGTTACTTTAATATGTCAATCTACAAGCTTATCTTTCATTTTGTTACAAGGTGTACACGTATTTATTGAATAGTATAAACATTCATTGGCACTTGACTGTATTAATTCGCTTCGTTTTACATCGAATTTAATATAAACACATAAAGAGGTCCCTTATCTCTGGAAATGCCGTAATACACCTTATCTTTTTTATTGATCCGCAGAATCCTTTCCCTTATACTGATTTTCAGTTACGTTGTCCATGAAAGTAACTTAATTTTTATCGACATTATAAAAGTATGTATGGTATGAAAATACATTTTTAAAGGTAGTACTTAAAATTCCATCAGTATCTATGCATGATTACGTCATGCATTTTAAAAATATTTAGCACATTATAGCACTTAGTCCACTTATTTATTATACACTTTTTAAGTTTTAAATAATGTCATCACTGTAATTGCATCAGCAGGCACCAATGCATCAAAAGTCTACTGAAACAAACTTCTTTAGGCACGATAGTGTTTTTATAAATTTGTAATTGTGTTTGACCTGTTATAAGAATATTTAAATAAAATTAAAAGTATTAATAAGTTTGAATAAAGGTAATAATCAAGTATTAATAATTGAATTAGTAATTGAATTTTTCGAATCTCAACTATGAGCGGTTCATTGAGTCCAGGGCCACAGCAGACGCAGGGAAACTAGGTGACATTGCAAGAGTACGGCGGTACTTAACACCACGGCAGCTTCTTACATTATATAAAGCGAAATTCCGGTCGTGCATGGACTACTGCTGTCACATATGGGCTGGCGCTTCAAAATGCCACCTAACAGCGTCAGACTCAGTGGAGATATGTGCTGAGAGGTTTATTGGTAACCTTGATTTGGTTGAAACCAATCTGGTCAGGCTCGAGCACGGCCAGCCTCGCGGTATTCTATAAGACGCATTCCGGTGAGTGTGCGCAAAAATTGCATGCTTTATTTCCTCCTTCTAATTTTCACCATCGGAGAACCAGGTGGACGGTGGATCTTCACACCTTTGCTATCGATATTCCACGCAACAAAGTCAAACGACCCGCTTCGTCTTTTGTAATGCGCTCTGTAAAGGAGAGGAATAATTTGCCGATGTCTATCTTTCAGTCCGAATACAATCTGGACGTTTTCAAGGCTTTTGTTACACTAAGACAGTGAAATTTAGCATCTATGGCTACATAATCACTTACCACTTAGTACTTATTAAAAAAAGTAAGATACAACTTTAAGTAATATCAAATATTCGATGTATTTTGGCTATAATTATTTTATATTTACTTAATAAGTGTTAATTATTGCGCTTGTTTAGTAAGTTGTTTCTTATTAAACAGTTCCGCAGTAAAAATAGATAATTATTGTACTGGCACAATTAAAAAATAATTTTATCGATACAAAATAGGGACGTCACTATCGTCGTGTGGTGTCGGTCTGTCCCGGCGCGTTTATGTTTTATTTTTTGTCGATTCGTCGTTTTGATTTACAAGCAGCCACTTTACTGCCAAGTGGACTTTGTTAGAGGCAACTAACTGGCGAACGATTTATGTACGGTTGACCTTTACGGACAATGAGTCCGTCCGGAATTTGGAGGCTGTCATAACACGCGATTTTTATGCGCCGACTGTTCGCTTGATTATATTAACAACATTGTTATAATAAGTTGGTTATATCTGTGGCATGGAAAGAATGTGTTGTTATTGTGACAATATAAATAAAAGATGCAAACATTTTTTTCTTATCTAAACAAGTGACTTAGGGAAGTATACAAAAGATCTCGGATACAGTGGTATAACTGCTCTACAATACATATCGTTTTATAGGTACGTGGCAGAGCCGTGCTGCAGATATATTATAGTTGTAGCACGAATGCATTGGCTCTCCCGGGACAGGAACACTCTGTCACAGAATCCATCCATCCAATACATCCAATAAAAGTTCACTGTTGAACATAGGCCTCCCCCATAGATAGCCTCATGTTATTTTGAGTTGTTATCAGGAAGATACTGCCGTCCATCAGCTGTTCCAATTTCCCTCTGCTGCCTCTTACACCGCCGCAGAATGTCACAGAATACCATCGAATAATTACTTAATGCTGCTGTGTTGCTTATGGAGAGCGTAGAAAACCGGAGACCCTTTTTACCGGAAACGAGGCATTCCGCCTTACTGTTCTGTGGTAGCAACACATCTATTTCGATACTTAGTTGAGAACAGCTGTAGATATATATGGACCATGGCATCCCCTTATCAACAAGTAGACCGCTTGCTCGTTTGACAGGTTTTTTTATAAAAAATATTTTTTACCAGATTAGTTCTTTCATATTTATTTAGACCAGAAACAGCAACAAAAGTGTGTCTTTTTGTATTGCGATCGTCTATCGGTAAAAGGAGGGGGGGGGGAGTGATTACGAGAGAAATGGATATCTAGCTTATTTCCATTGGAAGTTAAAAAATAAATTTTAATCTCGAAAATCGGTTTTTGTGATAAAATGTTGGATTTCAGGAAATGTTGCATTTCGTGAATTCGAATTTAAAAAAAATCTTGGCGTATAAATTAGTTGTTTTCAAGCAATTATCATACTCAGTAGAACTTAAGCAATTGGCAAATTATTTTAACTATACGCTTTTTGATGATTTTATACACCGGTCTAATAAATTGTTAAATTTGTTGATTAGAGCCACCTGGCCCATCTTGATCGGCCGCTTCACTTCTTTGTAAGCCATCCAAGGTGCTGCCCGTCAAATATCTAAAAATATGACTTTTAACAAATAATATTTAGTGCTGTTAGACAGTTATGGCAGGCAATGATGATCATGACAGATAATTATTAATAGTTAATATGCAGCTTTTTCTCTACAAGGGCAACAGGTGTTGTTATGAGCCATTGAGTTGAGCAGTAACTCATTGGATTATACCATGAAATGTTACTGTGTGCGTTTTTACGTTAATTACTACGAATTTGGTTTCTATGTTTTTTTTAACATTTTGAAATGTGAAGTAATATTTTTTATACAAAAAATGACGTCGTAAGTCGAAAAGATGGGCAACAGTTCGAGTCGACAGTCTGAAAGGTTAATGTTAATCTAGATATCACTACTCGTTACGAGTTCAATGGCGGATTCAAACCCACGACGCTTGAGTTTTGCAGTCCGTCGTTCTGCACTGTGGCATGCATAAGCTCGTAATATGTTGAATACAGAAAATTGCCATAAAAAAGAAATTCATTTTTTTATATCAATGTACATTAAATAAAATAAGGGGACTTATTATATCTATACCGTGATAAAATGCACTCGAATAAACAATTTATTTTTAATTTCTAATTATTCAATTAATTACCGAAACTCTTACACGCAATTAATTTCAATTCTTCGGGTTTTATCTTAGCTAAACGTAAATAATAGGTTTGGGAATAGAGGTTATGATTATGCTTCAGTCTTTAATACTGTCCCAACCTATCTCTAATCTTCTTCCAAAAGCTTTCTATCGGAATCTAGTAGATTAGAATAAGTACGTTTGTGCCTGTGTCACAGTGCTCTACTATGTTCATATTCACACTCGTAGGAAGTCCAAGGAGGGAAATAGCCGTCGGCGAATTGTTGCTCCAGTTTTATCTTTTAATTAACGGTTTAAAGTGAAAATGTTGTGTATTACCAGTTTCTGTGTCCGCTAAACAAACCCAATAGTTAAACAATGGA
Source organism: Parnassius honrathi (assembly GCA_018247895.1). NCBI lineage: Eukaryota > Metazoa > Arthropoda > Insecta > Lepidoptera > Papilionidae > Parnassius > Parnassius honrathi. The sequence goes on from DWHP01004082.1 coordinate 6,103, forward strand.
AATGTTCATAATATATGATTCATGAAACAAGTGCACCGATGCTAATAAGAACCTCAAGTTGTTTTGTGTACTTAGGCACTTTGAGACCTTAAGTATCAAAATTTTCGCATACGTGGTAGTACCACGTTGTAGCTCTATTATGGTTGTAGCACGAACGGGTTGGCTCGGCTGAGGAAGGGCCATGCTCTCACAGAATACCAGCATAAAATAGCAGCTTAATATAGCTGTGTTTCGTATAGTGAACGTAGAAATCCGAAGATCCTTTTTTACTGGAAACGAAGCATTCCATCTTGGTCTTCAGGGGTGACAATGCACCTGCGTTTTGATTCTCCATTGAGGATAAATGTAAATGCCTATGGGCCACGGTATCCACTTACCATCGGGTGGACTGTGTGCTCGTTTATCAACCTTATTCTAGAAAAAAAAACTTAGGATACTGTCGTCGTCGGTTGAGATGTCAAAATTCCGTAAAAATTGAATGTGATTCATCGGCATATTGTTAAGAAGTTTTTTAAACTAAATATATTGAAGGATAATTTCTGATTACTTTACACTAGCAAAAGTATAACCGTAGAAGCCGATAAATAAAGAAAAACTTTCGTTATTATGGCAATGGGCCAGCAGAACAAGATTGTCATAACAATATTTATGTTTATTTTCGATTTTAAAGTTACAGCCTATGTACGTTCCATTGCTGGGCTCCCCTCCCTCCCTCCCTCATAAGAAAGTGTGCGCCGTGCTGCCCCAATGCCTGTTGGCGGACTTCACATATTCGAAATATTTTTGTCCTCAGACACACACGTTTCCTCACGATGCAATGTTGTCCTTCACCGTCGAGCACGTGTTAAATCAGCACTCAAAATTGTAATTAAAAATTTTATTGGTGCCGGCGGGGATCAAATTCGTGTTGAAACTGTGAAAAGAGAATGGAATTTTTGGGCCTGAAGTTAACAATTTGGTTTAAGCTTTAAAAAAATTGGGTATATATATGTAGTCAAATACAAAAAAAAAACTAGCCTATTTTACAATCTAGCATTCGAAAAAATATTAAAATAAGAAATTTATATTTATTGGGATCTAAAAAAAGGTTCCATAGAACTTTTATTACAACTTGGAAGATGTAATAAAATTTTTATTATGTACTTTGAATGAGATTTGAATGCATTTGGAAATAAAATGAAATAATTGCATAAGGAAAAAAGAAAAAAAGAACCTTTTTATGTCAGTAAATCGATTCACATAAAGAATCGATATACTAGTGATATGTTTTTTGAACGCTGTCTAACTCAAAACGTCTTCTCGTTTTGAAACTACACTATTCACTTGAAAAAGACCGATTTTCAGTTCGATTTGAAACGAACGCAATATTATTGATTCTCGGTTAAATCGAGTATTTTAAGAGCTATTTTCTACATTTTACTGTATTAAGTAGCGAGGTAAAAAGGATTACGAACATATCTACAAAATAATTAAAAAAAACTAAATATCAACATGCCAACAAATAACAGTTACAAGAAACATTCTAGTAATCGAATTCACAACGACATGTCCATAATTCAATGACTTGCCACTTGTTCTTTGAACTTTTTTTAATCGTTTTACAATTTCGTTTCCTTGATAACCGCTACTTTTTTTACTGATTTTAAGCTGACCCTGCTTTTTTGTTGACCCTTGCTTAGTTATTGGGCACCGAGAAACTCGCCTATACGACTGACTTGTTATTTTTGAAAACGTCACAAGGCTTTCGATTGGATACTGACATCATGGACTATTGTTTTAATTGTAATACACTTCTAGTAGGTGTGCGGATTTATAAATATAATTGTATCTTTAAGTTACTAAAGTAAAATTGATTGCCTTTTTCTTCTCCTTATAAATTATGACTCTCTTGACAGAATTCTGCCGGTGTAAATAATCGATTGATATAGAGTATGTAATACATAACCTTACTTTTACGCATTCCACTATAATTCAGCTCCTAGAATAAAAGATCTTGCCGGATTTTGGGACTATGAATTGTTTTTATGTAAGCTTTCAAATGGTTCTACTTTTATTTTGTCAACACCTGTGTCCAATAATATATGGAAACGTCTCCTACTCCTTTACAGTGAGCGCTAAGCCCCTGACCTACCAAGGCTCTCTTTCGGTTTTAAAGGCAATATTTTTATAAACATAGTATTAGTTGACAAAAACGTACAAAATTTCATACTTTATTAACAAATTCAACGACGAAACCGCAAATTTGGTCATCGGTTGGGCTAAATCGGTTTTAATAAATCGAACGCGGGGTTGCGTGGGGATGTGAAGGATGTAGTGGGAAGGGTGAAGAGGCGAAGGAGATCCGACATGTGCATTAAAGCTAATTGAAATTTTCGTGGCTACTTGTTATTTCGCACTAATGCACCTTTCAAGCCGACAGCGATCATACTCCCGCGCAACGCACACATTTCATAATAAAGAGTTCAACGCACGTATACAAGCTCGAGGCGTACCCATGATGAAGATTTACATTCGAACATTTATACAAGGCTGATATTCGACGTGACGGAGCAAAGATAAATACTAAAACTGCGTGTTTCCTTGGCTGAGTTATTATGGATATTAATTCAATGTTGTTATGAATACTGCTGCTGACTAAATAATTCAGAATACTAAAATAATTTTGTTATTCACTGAATATTGCGCATATTTCAAATTTTTATTGAACTCATTTGTCGGGGATTGAAAACCGGTTCTAAATTTTGAAACGGTTCTTTATTTGGGTTCTAAAAAGGTTTTAACTTTTCGGTAGGTACGGTTTCTTAACCGTAATCCGGTTTATCTGTGTTAAGATACCGGTTCAATGGGGGAGGAAAGCCTTCTTGGCGATATAGTTTCTTATTATATCATTACCATCATCATCATTACAGCCCGTCACTAGTCCACTGCTGAACATAGTCCTCCCCCATTTAATACCACAAAGGTCCTGAGCCATCGACTTCCTGCATGTCTTACCAGGTCATCACGCCATCTAGTGGGGGGTTGCCCAACACTTTGCCTACCGATACGGGGCTGTCACTCGACAACCTATTTCCGTATCGGTTGTCGGTTCTTCGAGTTTCGGCTATGTCGGTCACAATAGTTCTACAGCGGATTATTTCTAAGTTCATCACGCAGAGAAACCCCGAGCATAGCCCTCTCCATAGCTCGCTAAGCGACCTTGAGCATTCACATACGGCCAGCAGTGAAGGATCACGTCTCAGATCCATGAGATCACTGGCAACATGCACTGGTTGTACCATTTCGTTTTCAAATTTTGAAGTATACTTGACGAGATATGTCGTAATTTCCCGAACGCCGCTCAGCCGAGTTGACTCCGTCGATTAACTCTTCTTTTATATAATGAATTCTAATATTAACCAACTAATTATTTTATTTAATTAATTAGTAAATGTTTTAACGAATGCTTTAATTTTGTAACCGTCTCTCCTTAAAATCAAACTGACTAGAATTTGTATCGCTCGTGGAACTATAAAATAAAGTTGTCTAACAGTTCTACTTCAGATTTAGGTTACAGTTGTAGTTCTAGAAACAGAACCACTGAATACCGGTTTACCGCCGGTATTTTTGGAACCCTTTTAACTCTTGGTTGTTTAATCGTAAACAATACTGTCAAAAATTTATATTTTTACCATAGCGCTTTATATATGTTTAATTATAACACAATTCCTGTTTAGTTTGTGCGGGAGCCCAAGGGTTGCAGTAGCCATATCATCAGGTAGTCTGTCAGGTCGTTTGTCACCTTTTGCGAATGTTCATTTAGTTTTAAATGATCAATATTATTTTGTTTGATTGTCATTTTTGTTACACAGCTCAAAATTTTCATAAAATACTAGTAAGGAACCAGTATTTAGTATAAACGATAGTAGTACTAGCACTGAAACCAAAACAAAGACGAAAATCGATGGGCAACTTTATTTTACCGGTTGTTAGATAAAATGGTGTTTTCTTTCACGCAGTATGCCATAAAAATACAGCTTAACTATAATGTCATAAAAACTTATCTTTCGAAATGGATCATAAAAAAATTCTTAACCTAGAATTTGTATTTTAAAACCGAAATCTTAAAATTATTTACCGAAAATAATCTAATTGAAGAAACAAACACCTAAATGACGAAAAGAAGAAGAAATTTGACACCGACTTTTAATTCCTGTTATATATAAGTAGGTACTTAAGAATTATAAAATAATATTTTCGATCCGTAGTGGGATAAACAAAAAATATATAAAAGAATAGAAAGGAACAGATTACATGTTCTGTGGATTGTCCAAATTCAAATAATATTATTTATGAGAAAGTACGAGTATGACTCTTTTTTTGTCGATTAGGCTCAACAAAATGATATTTTGTTAATATTTTGAACATTTAAACTAGTCTGATACTGAAACCAGTGATAGCAAGTGTAATTGAATATTTATGTAATTTGCTGGTAAATACCTGGGAGATCATATTATTTTGATTTATTCTCCTAACAAATGCATCTTCGAGATTTCACAATGATTAATGTTGAGTCGCGTCGCTACTGTTCGCGTTGCCTTCAACAAGGGAATGAATTGTGGCGTACAATGGACGTACGCCTACGCGCTGTCGCGATTCGTGCCACCGCCGTCTTTTGCCGTAGACTGACGGTACGCAAATAAAGTGTGATATTCGAATACACTAATGTAGCCTTACTTGTATTTGTGTGTTTAATATATTCTTAATTCGTATCTTATCATACGTACTTATCTTTGTAGGCAACGTATTAATGATACGAAACACTATCATGTCAATTAAACTTTCTTAGTTAGCATAATTGAGTGGTTTATATGTTACGTAATAAAACAAAGTATTACTTAAATATTTATTAGTTTCATTTATCCAGTAAATAAACGAATAATAATTGTTTATTTGTTAGAGTGTCCCTCCATGGTACCCCCACCTTTTTTTAACGTCGATTCGAGGGACCGTACTGCATAATAGCAGCGCGAGCGATTCGCCGCCGCGTCTGTGACTTTCAGTTCGACGGGTGTTTGTGTAAGTAGAAGGAATTTGTCATCCCATGGCAATAACTACGACATTTTAATAATTGGCCTTCGAAGGAGCATGGCCTTCTATGGTCCAACCACCTTAATATGAATTATTTAAATTATTCTTAACTTAAATACATTTAAAAGTTTTAGATGTATTTAAGTTAAAGGTAAATTATATTGTAGAGAGTATTAAATAATATTAAAATAGTATTAAGTGAAGGAGTTCAGTTATTAACTATTAAGGAAGAATACGAAATGTTATGTTATTACAATAAAAAGGTATAAAAAGTTATTGGAAGGTATTGAATACAGAGAGCGAAGAGCTGCTCGATGAAAGTATGACAAGGAGGCTTCGACGAAGATTAATTGTGTAGTCATGGAGATCACGTGGTTTTAGGAATTTAAAAGAAGGCAATAATCATCTATTTTATGCGTCGCTGGCGTTGAATTGGGATGTGTTTGAGTGCACACTGGAAATAAAACTATATATCAAATCGATTTTAAAAATGACTGATGGCAACTTTCAAAACAAAAAACAAGAAGTTTTAGAAATACGTGGCCTTGATAAGAGTTGGCCACCTATGTTTGCATTTGATAACGTTTTCTTCGTATCTGTGTCTAGTGCTCGTATTGCTGTGCAGCCAACAAGAGCCGTCTGCGCTGTCGGCGCACAATTAGCCCACTATTGTGCAGTGGGTATTGTCATACTGTGAAGTGCGCGGGCGCCTCGTGCGTGTTGGTATCACTCCTACGCCTATTGTCATGTGCACTCACACCACTCAGCGATGGTATCTTGTCTATTAGCTTAACATTCGATGTTTAAATTATCATTAAATACATCCAGTGCTACGTTACAAATCAACTAGTCGTGATTGATTACTTACATTATTTATAATAATAATACCTAATACTAGTAGCTGTGCTTATTCAATTCTAATGCTGTTAATAATAGGTTGGATAAATAATTAATATCATATATAATCGAATACCGTTTGATAAAATCTTACATTTGAATATGATGGATGTTATTGAAATCGTATTTGATTTGTACTATTGATATAACTTACGGTACTTTACGATTTCGAGGCGCAGTGACTGAGTTGCGGCGCTGGGAGCCGCGGATTCGAATCCCACTCATTGTTTGAAATTGTATGGCTTACAAATTTCTGCTGCGCGCCTGGATATTTGTCTTTGTGCAATTTCAGTATGTAAAGAACCTCCACGATATGGGAGAAAATTTTGGTTTAGGGTGAAATAAATAAAAACAACAGATTTGTAAATATTTTTTTATTTATCTTTTTTCATATACATTATTTAAGAAGAAATAAAAACAGACTAAATAGATGTACAAATATGAATAGTTCACTAAAGATTTTATCTGCGTTCAGATTGCATCATCTAATCCTTGTACTTAGGTATATTATTTTAACAACTTTGGAAACTTATTTATTTACCGTTATTACGTACCGTCTGTTTGCTGTGTTTTAGTGGCGCAAGAGAGCACGCTACCCTGTGTCACCCTGTCTGTGTGTCCGTCCTGGATGTCTTAAGATAAGTCAGAGGGGCATGTAACGGGTGATAGAAGCAGAAAATAATGAAAAACTGCTGTTGCCAAACCCCCCCCCCCCCCCCACCCCTCCGGGCTTTGCAAAAGTTGTCCCCATGAGGCATGGCCCTGGGGGAAGCCACAAAACTATAGAAAAAA
>DWHP01004083.1:0-12861 GCA_018247895.1 Parnassius honrathi
GTCGTGGATGCTCAGCGAGGGATTCTCCAGGGGTGCTGGTACCCTCCTGGGGTAGTTCGACGTTTAATTCCGCTACCCATATATATACTATATATATATAAGGTGATTTGACGACTTACACTTACACTTACTTTTTAACGAGTTAACAAGTTTGTCTTACAACGAAAAACATTATCGTACTCAGTATTACATAACATTATATTTCTTAACATTATAATAACTATTCACGTTACGGAAGTTAAAGTTAATAAGCTCATTTCTCCAGATTTCACAGTCCTTGAGGATCACCAGCTGATTGGTGACCGCCTCCTAGTTCACCTGACTCACAGATGAGCAGGAAGCAGTAGAGTCCAAGGGGATGCATTGGCTGTTAATTTGAACAATGCGAAGGCTTTCGAAGGGTTAGGCACAAATCGCTTCTTCCAAAGCTTCCTTCCTATAGGCTTCCTGAGAAATTGTGCAAATGTATCACCAGATTTCTTGCACATTAGAGCATCAAGGTCGTTGTAGATGGTGAATGGTCCGATTACAAGCCTATAATTTACTGGTGTTTCACAAGGCTGCCTTGCAAACCGGTAACGTTCATTGATATGCGGATGACAGCACTAGAGATGCTCTATACATCGGCCGTGCCAATATTTCTCGAGAATACGTCGCCGAGTACCGCAACAAATTTGTGTCTGAAGTCGAGTCTTTGCTGAATAAAGTCTCGAATTGGGGCGATTAAATCTAGTCCAGTTTAATCCTTAGAAGACAATTTGTGTGTTTACCGCTAAAAAGAACCCTTCGTTGTATCTCCTCAGCTTCAAGGAACTCTTGTTGTCTTTGCCAGTATTGGAATCAGCGGCGTCGAGATATCGAGTGATGCGCAGTTTCGTTGTCACTTGGAAGAGAAGGTCAAATGGGCATCTAAAAAGCTTGGCGTACTCAGCAGAACGGGACAGTATTTCATAGACGGCACACTGATAAAAACTTTACAAGATGCAGGTTTATGTCGCAGATGGAATACTGTTCCCATCTCTGGCTGGGGCTCTCATGTGTCAGCTCCTACAACTTGACTGCATCTAGCGCAGAGCGGCTCGAACCATCGAAGACCGAGTCCTTTACGATCGGCTCAATTCACTGGCGCTGCGAAGAGATGTTGCGTCCCTTTGCACTTTCTTTCGTATTTACCACGGAGAGTGCTCTGATGAATTGTTCTGATTGATCCCAGCCGTCAAATTTCATTAACGCACATCGCGGCAAAACTCCTGTCCACACCATCTGGTTGGCATTCCGCCACTGTACGTTTCACTAGGAGTTTTCTTCCGCACACGATTCCTCTATGGAGTAGTTTACTTTTGGAGATTTTTCCGGACCGATACGATTTAGGGTCCTACAAGAAAAGATCTTATTCCTTTGTAAAAGGCCGGAAATGCAATTGCAATTCGCCTAGTGTTACGGTTGTTCAAGGGCGGCGGTAGTCACTTATCATCAGGAGAGCCATAAACTTGTTTGAGCCCTCTTCAATAAAAAAAAATGTAGAGATAATACAGATTGATATTGTTCTCTTAAAACTATACTTTTATAGTTAATAAAACACTGCTAATTAAATTTTTTATACTTTTATAGCTAATAAAACACTGCTAATTAAATTTTTTATTCATTATCATATTTTTCTTTAGGCACTACGTTACTATTATATGATTTAACCCTAGTTTTTTTTTCGCAATTTAAGTTCTAAACCTTTACATTAATCCCGTGATAAATTTTGATATAAAGCCGATATTAAGTTTATCGTTCGTATGCAAAAAAAATAATCCAATGCTAAAAAAAGCCAAATACCGAATACAGAATATCCGGCCAAGCTCTTGGCCGTAGCGCTTCGGTAGGCAACAATTTCGGGAATTGTTTTGAGGAAGTCGAATCCAAAAATATGGAGAAAGATGAGGATGTAGAAAAGAAAAGCAAATAAGATTGATTTTAATCTAAAAACGGGCACTTAGATCGGATAGTAGACGCTTACAAGTCGTGGTCAGCAAATAAACAACGGTATCCAAAACTGTAGCAGTGTATACAAGGGAGACTATTTTCAAAAGCAGGTATAGTTTATGAGGAAAAGCGCAATGGGTGGTTATCAACAAATGCTGAAAAACTGTTTTAATTCGTCACAACTTACCTCTGATAAATTTTAAGTATTCATTGTAATGTTTTGTTGGTAAAATCTATTCATTTTTGAGTAGTATGTCTGACTTTTTTTCATAATTTTGCATTCGAATACCGAATAGAAACCGAAAATTAATGGCATCTCTATTTTTAAGATCTACTTTTTTTAAGAAAACTTCAAACGACGGTCAGTTCAGCAATTGCGTTACAATTAAATAAAATTTGATAATTTAGGAAAGGCTCTTAATCATTTTCAAAGGATAGACTGCTATGGACCGATGATAAAATCGAAATAACGGCGTATTGGAACTTAACCAAGAGATTAGATTAGATGTACCCAAATAAAATGCGGTGCGGAGAATTGAAAATGGACCAAAGTAAATAAAACGGAGAACCAAGGTCGCCGACATAGCCTTCCGTATATGTAATGCGTTGAAGTGGCAATGAGTTGGTCACATCTGTCACAGAAGTGATGATTTTTGGAGTGGACCTGTCAGAAAGTGATGTAAACGCAATGTGGGGCGACCCCCGGTTAGATGAAGCGACAATTTGCGTAAGGCTGGCCGAAACTAGATGCGTAAAGTTAAAGATCGGGCTCAATGGCACGATACCGATGAATGGCCTATATTCAGCAGTGGACTGCCGCTGCAAAATCATGATGCTCATAGTTAGTGATAAAGAAAGACGTTGATAAAATCGACCAAGCGTAGCAATTACATTAAAATAATCATAATAACATTTTTATCAGAGAGATGCACATTGTGAGTGTTTATGTGAATAACAGATTAAAAAAAGTGTTGTAAAATCTAAGCCATGTCATACATATGAATAACATATTTATGAAAAAATAAAGACATCTGAGAGCATTGCTGATTATGGGTCTGTTTTAAGCTGAACCACAGTTGGTTCGGGTTTAGGATAGGTGAAGTAGCTTTGGTCCGCCCAAGCTGATGAGGATGATGATGTTGAAATAATTTAAAAAAAAACTTTGTTCAACTATTTTGTTATTGTTTGTTCAGGTAAAGTTATGCACACAGTAATATTTTTAGCAAATTCCAATAAGCATTTATATTGCACATACAATGTGTTAAATTCTCTCGTGTGTTTAATTTATCCAATATTTTTACAAATTGAACTCGTTATTACATAAGTGCCTTGTATAAAGTCGTATGTAAACCCTAACGAATGTAATTCAATCTCTCGCTACGTTCTAAAGCTATTGACAATATAATGTAAAAACAATATTTATTGCGGTTTTTAGGTGTGATTAAGCAAATGTAAGATAATAGTGCACTCGGTCACCGTAAAGTGTTTTTATATAATTATACTATTTACCTAATATCTTGATCTCTAATAATAAGTACGACCGTGTACATGTCGTATTAAAAGTCATTAAAATGTTAAGAAATTAATTAAATGTAAGGTAAGTCCTTGATTTTTAAAGCTATTTTTTTATATTTCCGTAAACGTTAGTTCAGATGACGTAAGATCCGCTTTTGGAACCGTACTAGTATAAAGCGGGTTGCGTCATGTTCGTTTTTGCGCGACCTTATTTTATTGCTTACGTGACACGTAATAAAAAGTTTATTGATTTTTGAATAAAAGATTTGACACTGTCACAGACATACAGATATACGATGTACTTTAAGTATTCTAAGCTAATTTTACTGTCCAAAAGCTTGTTAAATTAATTTAATCATTCACGAAGCCGAGGTAGCTTTTTTTATACAAAAAGGCTGCCAACGAGCGTGCGGTTGACTTCCCTTCTTTCTAATTGTCGATAGCTACTCATGAACAACTGCCACACCAAGGGAATAACAGGGATTATTCGAAAATTTTATAGGACCGTAAAAACCCTCTGTCTTGTCGGCAACTATGATAATATTGTTAATTGCAATTTCAAATTAAAGCTGTTTTACCAAGCTGCAGCAATATTATGGTTGTAGCATGAACAACACACGAGCAAAAAATAAAATAATAAAATAAATAACAAAAATATTTTTAATACGATTTTTATCAATAAAAATACTTTATTCAAATTATTAGAATTTTCACACTTAGGAAATGCTCACAGCAATACCAGAGTGTAATACTTTTTATTCGTTGCGTTCAGTCACAGGTTTGTATATTTTTTACACTAATTCTTGGCGCCTTCATATTAAGGCGCAAATACGATAATGAACGAAAATATACCATTACGATTTATGAAGCTAAATATAATTAAACTACAGAAATACATAATTATAAGAATTTATTAATATTAATACTGTTTTATTTTAACTAATACACTATTTATTACACTATTTTATAGAACTTTATCGAGGAGAACACGTGATATAGGGTCCTAGAAATAAGTTATAAACAAATATTAATGAAAATAAACAACTCTACTGTTGAGCATAGGCCTCTCCCAAGGAATGCCACAAATCACGGCTCTAAACCATCTGCATCCATCTGTTGCATGTCTTACCAGGTCTTATTTTTATCTAGTAGAGGTGGACGGGCTCTATACTCTCCAAATAAATATTTGTGAGTCTATAAATATCAAGTAGACAAAGTCGTGGCAACGAGATCCACGTTATCCATGTTTAAAAGCTTGTTTAATAAATACAGACGAATATGTAAACGTGTCGTACTTCGCCACAAATAACTCGGCGAGATTTTTTTAATAGAATAAAGGTAACAAATGAGCACACAGTCCACTTGATGATAAGTGGATGCTGTGGGCCATAGACATCTACATCGATCCTCGATTAAGAATCAAAATGCAGATGCGTTGTCACCCCTGACGACTATTGTGGATTACCTCGTTTCCAGTAAAAAGGGTCTCCCGTTCTCTATATTCACCATACGAAACACAGCACCATTACGCTATGCTATTTCACGATGGTAATCTGTGAGAGCGTGTTCATTCTCCAGTCGAGCTGATCCTTTTGTGCTACAAGTCTATAGCTGCAGCATGGCTCTACCGCTCCGCGAGTTGCTGTCAACGTGCCATGATTATTTAAGCCCGCAATTCGACTACTGTCGTGAACCACTTTAAGAAAAATATTTTAACCTTAGTTGGCTTGGTTAATGGTAGTATTAGTAAGGTAAATAGAATTACCAGCATTTAAAAATATACTGGTTGATTTTTTTTACCGTCTGGAAAACATAGGGTATAAAAGCTAAACGGAATAGAAGCCTATGGCACTGATATTTTACAATTTTTTTCTTTTACATTAACGTGCTATGGAATTGATCTATCAATAAATATCTACTACTAGTAGTACTAAAAAATAAAAACAAAAACTTTGAACTAAAAAAATAAATCTGTTAAAAACTATCGCAATTTAAATAATACGCACCCTATTAGTAGTATTTATTGATAGATCTATTTTCTCATAATAAAAGTTAATGTAAAAGAAAAAAAAAATTCAGAACATCGATGCCATAGGCTTCTATTCCGTTGACCTGTTACACCCTATTTTTTCCAGACGGTAAAAAATCACCCTGTATATAATTAATAGTGATGTACTTACTAAATAAGTTATAAGATAATATATCATAACCACACCATGTTGTGACACGGGGGAACTGGTCGCTCGCACTGAACTTAATAGTGCACTAGCAAAGTTGTTGGTTGCTGTATAGCCGTTCCATTGTCACTTCAGTTTACCAATTCGTTGGGCTATGTCGGTTACTCATAGTATAATATACAGAACTAATTACATGTTCGATGATCGCTGCCACTGCCGACTAATAATAAAATCAGTGCTATACCACTGTCCATTAATCTATTTTAAGAAGTATGAAGAGGCTGAGCTCTAACCAGAGAAGGAACAGCAAAAGAAAAGCCATTTGTAATGAGTGCAGTTTGGTGGACTCTGTTATGCTTAAAACCCTCACCTGCAAAACAGTTGTAGTTTACGTTTACATTGTATACGTTTATTATAATCTATATACTTATACAGAAGAGCAAACTATTCACGAAGAAATTCTTTTTTCTTGTTTCTCAAATATTAAACCAACCGATTATCGTATAGTTCGTGTTAATTTATCTTTTTTTAGAAACTTATTGTAACTACAAGCATGACACTGGCAGACTCGATCTTGCAAAATTTTTATCGTTTTATCCATCCTTAATAAATTTTTATACTAAGGAACATTACGGAAGTAAATAAATTAGGGATTGACGTAGTGATTAGTTTTACAGATTTTTACAATACAAATTAATGTAAGTAACCGGGTGTAATTCAGATAATTTTTTTTAACTTGTTACAAACACTGGCTTATAATAAGTAAAAAAAATATATACTGAAACGTATTTTTAATTCATTGTAATATCTTCAAAAAGTTTTCTTAATTCTAGCAGAAAAGTGGAGGTTGTAACTTATTCATTAATAATAATCTGTTACCCATTAAAATTCAAGTGGTTTTCAAATAAATACACCGTAAAAGTTATTTTCCTTTACTTCGTTTAACGAAACCCGAAAAACCTACACTTAAAATACTCAAAACTGAATTAATGAATTGAAGCTTACTTTTAAAACTCTGAACCCAAGTGCCCAATTTAATAAAAGTGGAACAGTTCCGACAGAATTAAGTTTAAAACAGTTTCGTGAAACAGTTAAAGCATCAGTAGTTGCTCAAATACTGCTCGGAAACTTCAGAAGTAAAAACTGATATTTAAGTGAAACTAGATTTTGCGGATTGTATTGCGTATATTAACTTATTTTGTATTCCCGTTGCTATTTAAAGCAAGTGGTCCTTTTCCAACCACGCCGAATCATTCGTACAGCAGCCATAATTCAAAGCGTGGCTCTATCACATAAATATTTAAATGATCTTGATTGGACTTACTTTAAAAAAAATCCAGACGCTTTAACGAAGCTAAGGTGTACATTGATTCCGTTGAGAGCAAAGACACCACTAAACTACTCGATTATTAATGTGAAATGTCCGAAATACGTCAAGGGATCCCATACGTGTCTACGTACCCATCCCGATCGCGTCGAATATAAAATATCCAGACTGGTGACGGGCAGTATCGACAATGTTGCGAGATATCTAGACGGTAGGCGGTAGTGTGATCATCAATTCGCCTGCCAAGCATGGTAGTTAATTATGGTGGTACAATGGGAGAGCCCCATCAAAATTAAAATGGAAATTCGTGTGGACAAAAGATGGCCGAGTATATGTATATATAAGTATAAGAGAGAAGATTCTTTTAACGCTCCGGTACGCGTCATCTATTCGGATGACGACTTCAGACGTATTTTTGGTGAACCATATTCCAAAACATTTAGATGATTATAAATTGATTTTGGTGGTCTTCGGATTTCTTATGTATTTGCTATTATTCGGTTTGTTGTATATTAGCTTTCATATTAGTTTTACTTTCAATGTCAACTTAATTTTAGTACAGCTAGATTTCAATGTCAACTTAGTTTTAGTACAGCTTGATTACAAATACCATTATCGTTCATTATTTATAATCTGATAACAGTAAAATGTTAAAAAATACTTTTCTGTTAATATTAGGGATCTCATTGTGCCCTACTTTTTATTTTTATTCAATCTTTTGTTTACATTCCGCTTAACTGTTGAAATCATTTTTAGATTTGGCTATACGTGTTATTTTTAATTTAATGCCGGTTAGTACAAGTCATAACTTATTGTTGTGGTTATTATTCGGTTCGTTGTGTTTTACTTGTAACGTTAGTTACACTTTCAATTTTAATTTAGTTTTAGTACAGTTCGATAACAATTATTATTACATTGACTTGTATATTACTAGCGTATATTATTACATTTTATTATTTAATATTCTGATATATATGACTGATAACAGTACAAATGTGAAAAAAAAATCATTTTTCTGTTGATATTCGGGATTTCATTGTGCCCCGCTTTTTATTTTTATTCAATCTTTTATTTACATTCTGCTAAACTGTGGAAATAATTTTTAACATTGTTTATACGTGTTGTTTTTATCTTGAGGTTGGTCAGTACAAGTTATAACTTATTGGGTTCTTACTATTCCCTATATGTTTTTTGTTACATAATTTAAGACACTACATTATATTATATTATATAATAACGGCTAGATATAAAAGTTTTAGAGTTGGTCTCTATAATGCTGGGTCAATAAGAAGCAAAATAGACGAGTTTCGGGTTGCCTTACTACGTGACTCTGCTGATATTATGCAATTAACGAAACATGGCTGGAGACAGGTGACAATGTAAGTGCCCCATTAGTTCCCGAGTACAGCTTCCGTCATATTCCTCGATCGTGTAACTTGTCAAGAACTAGGGGCAGAGGTGTAGGTTTCTACATTGGACGAGGGGTAAGTGCTCACTACTATCCACATATTAACACATTTCCAGATGTGGAGCAACAATGGGTATCAGTAACCACGAACAAGATTAAATATTTATTGGTACAGCATATCGACCACAATGGCTCAATGTGGATAATTTTATTAATTCTCTCACAGTCACTTTAACTTCACAATCCAACTACGATTATATTATCAGGCGATTTTAACACTAATATTTTAGTTAATAATGACAGTAAAACTCTACGTCACGAAAGATCTATACTAATTAAAGTAACGGTATTAAAAAAACCTACACATTTCACTCAAGACAGTGGCAACGTTAATTGACTTAGTTATCACGGATGCACGTGTTACAAAAACATTTGTTAAACATACACCAGTACTAGGGGGGCACGCAATTGTTTTGGTTGACTTTCATTTTAAAAATCTAAGAAAGCATCAATACAAAAATTATAAGACCTATTAAAAGTTTTAATATCGTTGATTTTATATCAGATTTAGAGGCTATAAATTGGGATACTACCTGGGATTTAGCTGTGTCGATCAAATGGTATCTGAATTTCCAAATACATTTTAGAATTATTTAATAAGCATGCTCCTGAGAAATATATTACGTGTAAAAAAAGACAACTGCCATGGTTCACTAGTAATGTTCGGTACATGATGCAACTGCGTGATAGCGCTCATAATAAGTATTGACAAACAAAAGCTGAAAGAGATAAAACTCAATACAACTTAAAAGACTAGTTAACATTAGCCTTTGGTTAAGCGACGGGCCTAGGGGTTCCCGAGGTCGATTCCCAGGTTGGGCCTTGACCCTATTACGCGAGATGTTACTAGGTGGACTGTGTACGCGGGCTTCTTATGCTTGAACAAGATGATGGATGTGACACGCGACAGCCTTGGACAATGCACTCGCTCTTCCAAATCTATTGCTTCGCCAATGTCGAGAAGAAGTTCTACTTGAGCCGATAAGAGAAAAAGTGGGGCGGGTTAGCTAACAAACAAAAAGGCTCAAGTAGGAAAAACTAAATAAAAGTAAACACACTTATAGGGGTGGGATTCTGACGTCACGGACGAGGACGACGCTTCAGTTGTGGTGGTGCGTTGAAAGAGAGGTGCGTGAAGATTTCTCACACTATGTGAGGCGGTTACTTCTGGGGCGCGACTGCCCCAGGGATGCATTCGAAACTAGCGGTGCGAAGCAAGAGAGGGCTCAAGGGCTGTGCGCGAGCCTTTATTGAGTCGGCCATCTCACCTCCACATCTCGTTGGGGCGCGCGTTTTATTGGTCAAAAGAATCGCGTCACCTTTTAGACCCCCTCCCATTTCAGTGTGTACGAAAGAGATATGAGGATACAAGAAGGACAGACACATGGCGAGCAATATATCTTCGAACAAAATTAT
Organism: Parnassius honrathi; assembly: GCA_018247895.1. Taxonomy (NCBI): domain Eukaryota; kingdom Metazoa; phylum Arthropoda; class Insecta; order Lepidoptera; family Papilionidae; genus Parnassius; species Parnassius honrathi. The sequence goes on from DWHP01004083.1 coordinate 9,875, forward strand.
AAAAGTAAACGAATCATTTCCGCGCAACCATCCCCCCCGGCTTGAAGGGTACTCAAACTAATTACTTCAAACTAACTAAAGATAAGATTAAACCTAATTTTCAACTATAATTTCTAACCTAGAAAGCTAATTCAAACTTTTGATCAGGCAAAAGGCACAAACGGACAACATGGCGCATGTAAGACCCAGTCGTGGTCCTAATACGAGCTACCCTAGTTACCCCGTCAGATCCGGGAAAAATCTCTTCGACGATCCCTAATGGCCAATGCAGAGGCGGCGTATTCTCCTTGGTGAGTACAACCACAGTTCCGTCCGTTAAAGGTTCAGTTGTTGTGTTCCATTTTTGCCGAGACTGCAACGTATGCAAATATTCCGTCTACCATCGTTTCCAAAATGACTGCACCAGCCGGTCTAATAATTTATAGAGTATAAAAACCACTCTCAATTGCCTTCCTAGCTTTAGAATAAAAGGGACCTTCATCAGCGGCGAGCTGTTTCACCGTGCGTAGCACATGAAATGGGCTCGACTTTAAACCAAAACAAACGCGATTAAATTCAAACACCATTAGAGGTTCCCTTGGGTCAAAGCGATATAAAATGCGCTGAAATCGACAGTCGCATTCACGGACCCCTATGCAAAGAAACATTTGGCGAATATCGGCGGATTAAAAAAATTGCCCTGCAAATTTTGCCCACTATAGATAATATCGTTAAGAGAAATGTGAGTGCTAGTTCTAGCACTAGCATCGAGCACTACACGTAACTTGGACGTAAGTTTGTCTTCCCTAATGACACCGTGATGCGGTATGAAATACGACAGCGCGTCTTCGTTGTTATCTAATTTGGGAGTCGCAAGTGATATGTAACTCTCCCTTATATATTCATTAATGACGCCGTCATAAGTTTCTTTCAATCTGGGCGATGCGAGCATCCTGCGCTCTAAACAATAGAAACGTTTTTCCGCGTCCGTTTTTTTAAAGGGTAGCGCTACACTATATCGACCATCGCGATCACGAACGGTCGTGCGGATGTAAATTTCCTCGCATAATCTATCATTTGTGCTAACTATAGGTGGAACGTTCACCTCCTCTATCTCCCAAAATTTACGAAGTAACGACTCGAGCGATTCGACAGCCATACAACAGTAAGAGGTTGCCGGAATATTATCCATGATAGGGGCGGAACCAACGATGACGTAGCTCAAGGCGGTCTCCAGTGCGTAAAGCGCGGTATACGAGGGGTTGCCCCTGACCTTATTGTGTAACAAAAGATGAGGGAAAACCGATACTCCAATGAGCATGTCTATATCTCCGGGGACGGCGTAAGTATCGTCCGCCAGAATCAAATTCTCAAAATCAATCATTGCTGTATTTGGAAAGTGGATTGTGAATTGGGAAAGTGTGGTATTACGAACAAAAAATTTTATTTTCACTGATTGGGACAGAGACATACATATCGATGCCGTCATAGATAACCAAATCATAATAAATACAGGGGATTCTACAGACGATGATAAGGGTGATGACGGCGCTGCCGACTATGAAATATCGATTTCAGCTAGTGATGATGAATATGTTCCATCTTGATAAAATATCATGTAATATTATCTAATTATAATTAAAAACAGTTTTGTAAAATTTAATTTGATGCTAATCCCTTTTCTGTCAATACGATTTTAATTTGTTCGTTATAGTAATCGAAGATCAATATCGTCAAGTTCGACTATAGCGGTACTTTACTAGTACTTGATTATTGACATCTGTCAAATGGGACTTCGTAATTGAAATAGAGAATAAGAAATAAATTTACAAGTTTCTGCTTAGTTTATAATATTAGATATTATTTCTTACAGAACCCGATATCGTCGCGTAGGTGTCGTAAGAGGCGACAGAGGAAACAATAATTAAGAGTTGGACAGCATACGTCGTTCTAGTAATAACTTAAAATTATAAATAATTGCGGCTGCAGACCCGACTGCTAAGCGTGGAAACTATGGAAAAATTTCTATTCTCTCAAAATCTACGGGGAAGGCTTATATTAAGCAGTGAACTTTTATAGTCTCTATGATTGAACAAACTTGACCTTAGAAATTTGTCAAAATGAAACAGAAACTATCTTTACGCTATTAAAAAACATTTGAGTGACAGGATGAGAAATCGTGTGATAAAATAAGAGTGTGGTTTGCAAGATTATGTTGTGACCAAGATAAAGAAAGGAACGCTTCGGTGGTTTGGTCATGTAGAAAGAATGAATGAGAAAAGAGTGACAAAGACAATTATGCAAGCATTGGGTGGACTTTGTGCTCGTTTGTCACCCCATTGCTAAAAAACATCACTTGAGTCCATATTCCACATTCGTTACTCTTTGAGCCTGGCTAAAGGCTATATGACATAGTAATATTAGTCGTCTATTCTATGCATGATGGAATGGACGAACGCTTTCAATTATTGTATGATTGAGGATGTTAGTATATCTGCAGGAGAATAAGTGTTTTTAAAGCGTATTGTTACGAGGTTAGAGTTCGTGACAGTAAAAACTGCCGATTGAACTTCCAAAATTGACACTTTAATTACCGAACACCGATTAAAACCTAGAACACACTAATAATTAATTACACTTAACACTTTAGTTCACTTTATTTCGTTACTAAGTTTTCACTTGTGTCTCCAACTCAATATTCTTAGGTCGCGGTACTTAACTCCTTTATATAGGACCTTTTCTACCGAAAACATCTAGAATGTTCGAGTAGAATGTTAAAAGATCTAGCAAGGGATTTTCTAGAAATTTTGGTTCTGCTACTCAATACTAGTTGGCGTTAGTGCCATATACCAGGCATCATCCATTCCATCTTAGTCCTCACGGGTGACAACGCATCTGCATTTTAATTCGTAATTGAGGACAGATGTAGATGACTATGGGCCACAGCAACCACTTACCATCAGGTGAACTGTGTGCTCGTTTGTCACCCGATCCTATAAAAAAAAAAA
>DWHP01004084.1:0-12861 GCA_018247895.1 Parnassius honrathi
CAAATAATATTATAATAATGTATCGGCTGCTTTGGATAAATATCCATTGTCAACGGTTGCTTTACATCTATAATATTTATTTATAACTGACTTATTTTGATTAAACTATCAGTTTTAATTTTTAATTCAATGTGTCATTTGCAAATTTCACCAAATCGCCACAAAATAAGAAGATAGCGATGGGAGGTGGGGGGGGGGGGATCGCCACTTACAGGGCTAATTTTTTTCAATATAGGTCTATATACATTTTTTCCAACATAGAAATTCATGCAGTGGCATAAACAGGCGCAGCTCTAGTGGCGTAGCGTGGGTTTTAATGGCCCGGTGCCGCCCGGGAGTTCATCCCCGCCCCCTTTGTTATTTTAATTTAAAGTTTTATTCAACGTAATTAATGTACATCGTACAACTTATTGAAATCAATATAAACTACCACTGATTCGGAAGGAACATACATACGTCTGACTATAGAAAGAAATGGCGCAATAAACCCATTATCTCTTAAAATGTCAGATTGTTTACAAGGCATAACTTAACACTAGTTACATATAACAATAAATAATAATAATAACGCGCCATCCATCATTTTATTTCTTTACTACTAAATCAGATCAAATTTAAAAAATCTAAGTGACTTGATTAGTAAATTGCCTGTATATATATAGTAGAATCACTTTTCGTTATTTTACAATTGATAAATTAAGAGAATCTCTTTAATTTCCGCCGAAACTGGCTAGTTATAGCGGTTATCAACATTCTCTTAACCAACAGCAATAAATATGAACATGGATGGAAGAAAATATTTGTTACAGGCTGCCTGCATTATTAATTATTTCTGTGACTATTACTTTTGAAACTAGATTGAAAATGTACTTTTTGTGTTTTTTCAAAGTAAAATCTTTAACACCATTGTCAATATTAAAATATATGTCATGTTCCATTTCCAGAACAGCTAAATTTGGTAGTCTCAACGTTGACACAATCAATCTCAGATAATTTTTATTACTTTAGTTTAAAAAAATTTTCTCCTACAACTTGCATTACTAATGGCAGATGTTAAAAAAATCCTTAGCGTTAGTTTTAGTTTAATTTTTTAATTTTTATTATGACAATGTTTGGTTAGCCATCTTCAGGCTTGGACACAATTACTTATTTTAATAAACCCAGATAGCCGGACTTAATAACCCCTTTTTACAGTCTGGGTCCATTGCAGCTGCAGCGCACGTAGACATGCGCGATCCTGTCGGAACTCTTCTGTGTTTATGTCCCAACAAGCTTGATCTATGTTATATTCTTCCAGCTCAATATTACTGCAGGCATTAGTCATATTTTTGCGCTAGATTTTGCAGTTGTTGGAATCGATCATGAATTTCAGCAGTTACTCTGTCTACTGAAATTGAAGTAAACATTTTTTGCCTCAATTCGTTCAACATCTACATTTTGTCGGAAAAATATGCCTCCTCCAGATTCGTCTTCGGGGTTCAAAAGAAATTTCAAGCTCTTCATAAAAATTTTTAGCATATCTTAGAAAGTTGTTTATAAATTCCTCTAGCTTTTCTTCTACTATTATATAGTAATACGCCCCAACAACACGACAACGCCCTCTTGAAGAACTACAGACCGATATCCCTTCTGAGCCGCGTCTACGTGCTGTTTTCGAGGGTCATTACGATTCGTCTCGCATGCAGACTCAACGACTTTCAGCCGGTTTCCGAAAATGCCTTAGCACCATAGACCACATACATACCCTTTGGAAAATTGTACAGAAGAATACAATCTGCCACTTTGTCTTGAGTATGTGGACTATGAGAAAGCCTCAGATTCCGTCCAAATTCGGACAGTGCTGCAATCCCTTCAGCGGTTCCAAGTTGACTGCCAGTATATCGAAGTGCTTTAGTGTTTGTACAGTAGGACAACGAAGGCTATCCGAGTACAGAACCAGAGTATGAAGCCTATCCATCTGCAGAGAGGTGTAAGACAGAGTGACATAATGTCCCCGAAACTCTTCACCACTGTGCAACTATGTACAAAATTGAATCGAATATTGTGTAAGTTTCACATAATATTGTATTCAATCCCTTTAATAACTTATACATACACAATCTGTTAGCTTGTTTAGCATCAATTCAAGATGCACATAATATACGAACTTCGCACCATTTTTTAAAAATATAGGGCTGTATTTTTGGCAAAACTAAAAAGACATTTTATGATTTTAATTCAAGACTATTTGCACCAGTTTTCAAGATAAGAAAAACCATAAATATTTTCTCCATTCAAATTCAAACACTATCTCCTGGAGAGGGTTGTTTAAAAATCGCTATTTATGTGTTTACTTATTCTATATACAGAGAATTTTTATATATGTATATAATATGTCCCTACATATGAAATTAGCGCCTTGTACAGGAGAAATATAAAGTCAATTTTTTTTCTGTAAAATATATTTAATTAATCAAAGTAGGCACCGTTGTTATCTATGCACTTTTGCCATATCATAGGTAGTTCATTGATCCTTTTAAACACATGGGGGCGAGAATCAATAAACTCTTTGAAAGCTGTTTAGACTGCCGCATCGGAGTTGAATTTTTTCCCTTGTAAGAAGTTGTCCAAATTCCAAAAAAAACTTACTTGACTTAACTGCACTGGACTCAACTGGACTGAAAAGGATAGGGTATTTACGTCAATGGCGAGCACATCACTCATCTTCGATTTGCCGGCGATATAGTCCTCATGGAAGAATTGCTGGATGACCTGAGCACTATGCCCAATGACCTTAATAGTGTCAATGAATCGGTTGGTCTTAAGACGAGCATGGACAAGACAAAAGTTATGTGTAACGTCCACGTCACACCTATGCCAATTGTTGTTGGTAGCACTAAGCTTGAAGTTGTTGACGAGTATGTTTACCTGGTACAAATGGTCCGACTAGGCAAGTCCAACTTTAACTGAGAGTTCAATCGTCGGATTCAACTCATCTGGGCAGCATTTGGGAGATTACGACACGTCTTCTCGTCAGGCATACACCAAAACTCAAAACGAGATTGTACAATCAGTTTTTGTTGCTAGTGATGACCTATGGATCTGAGAGGCAGGAAGTCAATGGATGCAGGTGGCTCGGGACCGTGCTCTGTGGCATTGCTTGGGTCTATGTTATTGCTTGGGTATATGTTAATAACTGAGTACTTGCTGTCGCTTGTTGGTTCGTTCACGTCAGTTCGCCGCCGCAGTGCCGGCCAGCCGGGCGCCGCTTGGTTGTCGCTAGCACTTTGGCAGTATTCGACTTCATCTCGCTTCCTCTCTTACGCACCCTTGCGGTTTCGCTTGGCACGTAACACTGCGGGTGTAGTTTTTTATAGGTTTTATTTTATTGAAAAAATCTTGCCGCGCTTGGCCGCCGCCCCCTTTCGTATGCCACCCGGGGCCATGGCCTCCGCGGCACCCCCACTGGCCAATTTACTATAGGAAATATTTTTTTGTGAGTTAAGTTACGTTAAAATATCTAGTTTGCCCAAAACGATTGTCTCCTTTAAAAAGCCTAACAAAAGCCAGACGGGCCGGACACCGTATAATTTGGCCGGACACGCAACCAAAAAGCCTGACTGTGTCCGGCTTTGTCTGGGCTTAATTTACCCAGACTAAATTAGATACAATGTAGTGTTAACAAAAGTGAAGTTGTTATTGGCCTATCGCTCAACACATTCGCGCATTTTAAACAGAACGCGTGTAAAGTATTAGCGCCATCTACTTCGTTCTATAGTTCTTTTATCAAACAAATAGGTTGACTTGACTCTCAATATGACATTGTTACGTAAATTAAACGCTAGATGATATAAACGCGACGTTTGATATGAATGAACGTTAGAATCGCGCGTTGGAGCTGGAACGGACCTATTTTTAATTCTTTACTTGTTAATTGTTATTAGGACAAGGCTGCTGCCCATGACCTGATTTGTTTCCCTTTGTTGCCTCTTACGATACCCACGGAATGATATTGCTACTACTACAACCCTTCTTCTAGGGCAGTTGGGTAAACAATTTTGTAATTAAGCTTTCGCTGCGATTTACTTAGTAAAGGTGCCATCTATATAAATGTATCAAAATAATATTATTCTCTGCAGTTGTAACATATGATCACAATACCCGATAGATGGCGTTTTGATCAATTTAATGTACAATCAAACAAATAAAATATTTCAGTATTCTTTCACTTTATTTCTCTAATTTATCATCTGTTTTTGTTACATTTATACCAAAAATTATGTATAATTTATACATAACAGCTGACATTACATGCAGTGACATCTGACGAAACGTATAGTATATTTTAATGATGTAGACTTTGAAAAAATGACTTCTCACTAACGTGGATGGTTTAAAGTGTTGCCACTAGATGTCAATAAAAACACTTATGACCATGTAGGAGATTAACTTATAAATAGTATAAACTGTAGACCATAGGAATCCACTAGTTAGTCTGTAGACGATAGGGATGATAAGTAAAATTAAAAATGTTTTCACACGAAAATACTTAAAGAGGTATTAAGTTACGTAGTCAAAAATATTAAAAGTTATGAGTTAAACTAGATGGCGCAACCATTCTTCGTAAAGTAATGAAAACCCAATTAGAATATCTTTGATTATTTAACTAAATAGAATGAAACAAAATAATTCGTTACTTGTAAAAAGGGTCTCAGGTCCTCGTCACTCAAAACGAAAGACAAAAGAAATATGCTGGTATTACACGCTGGTAATCCGTGAGAGCGTGGACCTTCTCCGGTGGAATGGATCCATTTCTTCTGAAGCCATGATACAGTTGCAGCGTAACTCTACTACGTTAACAAATATCTGAAGGAGGTCCTAGCGATCGATTTTTGATGACATAGCCATTCGATTGTATCGAAACCTGGCTTATTTTACGTGGTTGTGTATGGTGCATTCCATCTAAGTCCTCAAGGGCAACAACGCATCAGCATTTTGAATCTTATTTGATGGTAAATGTAAATGTTTATGGGCTACAGCACACACAGGTACTTACCATCTACACAATCACCATACAGTGCCTGTCAGTGGAGCTACCTTGCAATGGCGCAGCATGCTCCTCATCACTAGTAGCATGCTCCTCATCAGTATTATTTGGGGCTTGGTTATTTTTATAGATATTTTTATAGAATAAGAATGACAAACGAGCACACAGCACACCTGATGATAAGTTGATGCTGTGGCCCAAAGTGCGGATGCGTTATCACCCCTGAGGACTGAAATGGATTGTTATATTTTATTTAGTTATAAAGTGCAATGGTCTGACATGTGGAAAATAATATACATTTAATTTAATTTGAACGTAATAAAGGTTATATTGGTAAAGAGAATTTTATTAACAAATATATATTTTATATTTTATTACTTCTAATTCATTACATATAATTTGTGACGTCACCTGAGAGCGTGTACAAATACGTCATTAGCGTGTGTTGTTTGCGTTAATTCCCTACGATACCTATGAACAGTTTACTTCGTTTCTCTTTAACAACAGTTGTAATTTAAGTAAGCTGTGGTAACAAAAATATATCTAATATACAAAACCATAAAATAAACGCTTTTTTGCCTTGGCATAAACTCCACAGAAATAATAATTATTTGTTGGCCAGAATTGAAAATTCTGTGGTAACAATCTCTACTCTGTGCAACTATTTGACAACAGTGTATTATATGTTTGATATTGGCAGTATGAACGTAAACAATGAATGTTCTAATTTTATTTAATGTATTTGTAATACATATTTCATATACCCAGTGTAGTGTAGTGTAGTATATTTTTAGTTCTTTTTTATGGGATAAAGGTGACAAACGAGCACACAGCACACCTGATGGTAAATGATTGCTGTGGTCCATAGACATCAATCCTCGATTAAGAATCAAAATGCAGATGCATTGTCACCCGTGATAACCAAGATAGAAGGCCTCATTTCCATTAAAAAGGGTCTCCGGTTCTCTACACTCACCATACAAAACACAAGAACATAAAGCTACTATTTTTCGTTGGTATTCTGTGAGAGCGTGGTCCTTCCCCGGTCGAGTCGATTCATTCGTGCTGCGACTGTACCACCAATATGGCTGCAGCATAGCTCTACTACGTAAAAAGTACTCCTTTAGAATTTTAGTACTCTTTTTCCATATAAACTTTAACTATACCAACTCTCACACTCCTCCGTGCGAGCAATATACTTATAAAGCGGTACAAAGGTTTCTTTTCGCGTATTAAATCGAATAAAATAGTTTATTTGTGAGTCACAGGTTACAAAAAGGTCTTTATAAAATACAAATAAAATTCAGTATGTGATTAGCCTCATGGGCATACAAGCGTCAAATATCATTTGTAGTTCACTGATTACATATTCATAATAATAGATCAAACTATTCATCTCGAATATTATTAGTAGTGTTGCTTTAGATTATTCATACATTTTATTACATGTACAATTTTATACGTCGTGTCATAAGCTCTATTGAGTAAAAAATATTCTTATCGAAGAGTATTCCATTCTATATTTATATCTAATATACTTGTATATCTAGCAAGAGCTGAAGAGTATTCCCCGCCCTCCATTCGCGTCTAACAACGATTATAGATCAGGACCGTCTCTAGAGACTGTACACTTCATTTGTCTCCGACTGGAACACGGAAATTTCATTAGTGAATTACTGGGGACGGATGAAGCTGGATGCTACAAGTCATTGATTATTGTCTTCTAGACACCGACCTGTGTAGAGAATACAGAGATTGGTTTAGGGAAAATTGTACACACAGGTTGGAAATTTTAGGTACATTAGCATATAATAGCAACTGAAAATCGTTTACACAACATTTAACAAAAATCTGTCAAGTAAAATGGACAAGTATTCTAATATCTTTCTCTTTAGGCGTGATTCACGACGGTAGTCGATTGGTGGATTTGGTGGTGGATCCACGAGTTTGCACTCCAAACCTTCAATTGTAAGGGTATTGTCGCTACTTTTGTTATTACTTACGTACGTATTATTTGAATATTATTATTTGTATGTGGTAGTGCCACGTACAAATAATAATATTCAAATAATGAAACACAAACGACCACAAGTAAGTGGTTGCTGTGGCCCATAGACATCTATATCAACCCTCGATGACAAATCAAAATTCAGATGCGTTGACACCCGTGAGGACTAAGATGGAATGCCTCTTTTGCAGTAAAAAGCGTCTCCGATTTTCTACACTTACCATACGAAACACAGCAGCGTTAAGCTGATATTTTAAGCTGGTATTCTATGAGAGCGTGTTCCTGCCCCGGTCGAGCCGACCCATTCATGCTACAACCATAATAGCTGCAGCGTGGTTCTAGCAGGTAAATAGACTGCTATTTACGTGCGTAGACCCTGGTGACTGACCGCGCTACCTTAGCGGTCTTACTTAATTCATTTTTTATCACCTTTAATATGATGAATTTCCGCAAAGCAACTCCTGATCGTATTCATCAATTCTCTCTTTTATTGTTTTTTTGTGTGTGTAATATTACACTATATCTTCGCAGATTTCAATTGTTATTTTTTATTAAATTTGTTACACTTCGGGGTTGGTCCCATTTAAGTTTCGAATAAAAAATCTCTAACGTTAAGGGTGGTAAAATAGGGGTTAAATTTATTTATGTAACTATTTAGACAATATTGAAATTGTGATAAATTTTAGTAAGTACTGCCTTAGTAGTACTTTTACAGAAGGTCATAGCTAATAAATTTTTTTAAATCTTTAATACAGTGAATTGTAAGCATCTTAAGGTAAGTATCTCAAAGCCTTTTTGGAGTCGGTTAAATATATTTCCTTATACTGTGACGTGACGAAACGGGAATTTGACGAAACGGGTAAAAGAGAGAATGGCTCGCATAGTAAAATATAAATTCCGCAAAGTAACGATAATTCTAATGACACAATTGTTTGAACATGCCATTTGGCGTACTGAGTGTGAATTGCTAGAACAAAGTTGCAGTGGGGCACTATCACCGATTTGAGCTAAGTGGGGGCAGGCGGCGAGCCTCACCGCTGTGTACCAAAAGCAGACGCCGATCAATTAGCGTCTGCGACAATGGTCTCAAATATTGTTTGTTTCACGAATTAGAATGTTAGTTACATAAAGCAAGAGACATTGACAAATATCTAATATGGCGCTCATTTAAAATATTTCAGTAGTTGAACCTTTACTTAAACTGTGGCAAACGAATGGGTGTGGCAAATGGCGGCAGGACGAATGGGTTGCCACGACCGAGGAAGGACTACACTCGTACTGTAGGGTACATAATGTAAAATATTTATTACGTGGTAGGACACTTTTCCTGTTATGGAGTCTTTTCGAATGGAATATAATAAATTTTGATGCAATATAGTTTACAAGCAATTCTTATTGTAGGTTTTTTTTACTTTTACCATTGGTTTAGTAAAAACCCGGGAAGGACCAGCAAGAAACTCAGCGGGACTTCTATTTTCAATAAGAATGGTTGTACAAACTTTTTACAAAACTTATTTAAGAAACGGGTGGAAGTTACCACCTCGTACTCAAGGGTTATTCTCGTCATTTTGTATTAATATAATATAAAACCCCTTTTTATGCAGTTTTTGATTAATAAAATAAAATAACTTAGTATATTTTAAGAACTTTGTTGTAAAAACGTGTAAAATTGACCCACGAATGAATTACCGACCTCATTGTATGATTGTTATGTGTGGATGTACTTATTTCTGGACCGTCGCCAAATCTGTCAGTAAATATCTGTCGCCAAATAGCAGTGCTTGGACTGCTGTTGTGTCCAGATCAGAAGGGTGTATACGGAGAACCAGTATTTTATTTACCTTTTTTATTTTATTTTTAAATTTATACGTGGCAGAGCTACGCTGCAGCTACATTAATCGGCTTAACCCGGGTAGGACCACGCTCTCACAGAATAGCAGCGTAAAATAGCAGCTTAAGGCTGCTTTCGTATGGTAGTGTAGAGAACTGGAGATCCTTTTTACTGGAAACGAGGCATTTCATCTTTGTCCCCACGGGTGACAATGCATCTGTATGCTGTTTCTTATTCGAGGGTAAATGTAGATGCTTATGAACCACAGTACTCCCTTACCATCAGGTGGATTGTGTGCTTGCTTGTCACCCTTGTTCTATAAAAAAAATTGAAAATAATTTGCGATGCAAACTTCAAGAATGGCTTTTACTTAATTGTTTCTATACTGTTAATGAGTATTTTGATCACAAAAATCAAAACAAATTATATATTTAAATATCTGTATCTAAAAATGCTTGAATTTTTTGCTGTGAGTTTATAAAGGACCTCGACAGTTATAGAATAATTATTGGTTAGTTATTTATACTGTTTTTACATATGAACATTTTGATATTTGTAAATAAGTTAAATTCGTTAAAAAAATTGTTTAATTAGTCAAAATTTGTTCGCTTCGAGAAGGCGGAATGTATAGGAACTTTAGTGTTTTAATAATACTCTTGTAATATCTACCTACATTCTATGCAAATAAATAATTATGAATTATGGATGTTTAGGATTTTTAACACCAACCATGGTTACGAGAGACACTGAGGTTTTTGACATCTTAATGTCATACTCTTTTCTCTTCATTATACTAAAATATTAATATTTGGTCCAATCTACGCTAAACGAGGTAACAGTATCATAAAGTTTTGTAGTTGTACGTTTGGGTTATGACTTTATTAATGTGAATTTTATTAATCATGGGAACCCTAGCAAATTTCGGCCATTTTTTAATTGATTGTTTGAACTGTTTCCCAATTGGCGAATACATCACGCAAAACATACGTACAATTTTAAAATAACTTTACAAAATACGTTTTTTCATATTCTTACATTGTCATCCGATTTTGAGCCATGTTCAAAATTTCAAGTTTCTAGCTCATCGAGAAGTTAGTTTAAAATCAATCACTAAATTCGGCCTAAACACGAAAGCGAGTCAACAAATAAAAATAAAAAATTAAATAAAAAACGTGGTAAAATATGATATCTCCATACGAGTTGAGAACCTCTTCTTGTTTCAAGTCAGATAGTTAAAATAACATCGATAGTCCTCTGCTGCAGCTTCATCAGGTGAGAAGAATCGCAAGACGAAATTGCTGCTTTTGTAGAGCTGAGGGTTGGGAAAAATTCATAACGCGATAAAGGCAATTATCATTAATAAGCGACTCGCCCCGGCTTTGTGTGGATAAAATATAATAATGAAGCTAATAATGGTTATTTACAATTAAGATCTGATTATCTTGTATGTGCCATTTATTTTGTCCATTTTTCGTTTTTTTCACAAAATCAGATAAAATGTAGCTTAGACAGAATTAAAAAAATGGTTAATTATGTCTTAATGAACAACGACACAGGCATCCACGAAGAAATGCCGTAAGTCACTTACTTCGTATGCAAGCATGTCCTACCAGGTAGTCACTTCATCTAGTGGGGTCCGCCTTACACTTCGTTTAAAGGTACTCGAGAACCTTTCTTCCCCATTGGTTGTCGGTTCTTCGAGCTACAAGACCGGCTCATTGCCACTTTAGCTAACATATCCGATGGGTTATCTTGGTTACTCTGGTTTTATTGCGGATATCCTCCTTTCTAAGTTTATAACGCAGAGAAACTCCGAGCATAGCCCTCTCCATTGCTCGCTGAGCGACTATGAGCTTCCTTATACGGCCAGTAGTAAAAGATCACGTCTCAGATCCATTATGTCATCACGGGTAACACGCACAGATCGTACTTGTGACTTTATTAATTAAACTAATATTAAGTATATTATAACCATGTAAAAGATAAATAACTTGACGTAGAAAAAGTACAGTAATAGCTTAAGGACGGATATGTCCCACTTTTGGGTAGAGTTCGCCACATTTTTAATAATGGAGGTTGAGGTTTTTGAGGCCCATATCTCGACTGGCAAAGCTTTACGAATATGTTATGTTATCACAAAAAAGTTATGGTAAAGCGTTAATAAAGTATACGCCACGTCATTCCGGTATACAATAGCGATACGAACGTAATAGCGAGGCTCACAACCGTCTCATTGGTTTAGTGGTGTAATCACGATTGCCGATCATAAGGCCCGTGGTTCGAATCCCGGGTCGGGTCAAAACCAGTTATTGGGTTTTTATGTCAAGAAATGCTCAGTAGCATCCCGGAGTTAGGAAGTTGGCGATGTGTCAACCCCGTGCCTCGGAAAGCACATACAGCTGTTGGTCATGCGCCTGATCTCTCTCCGGTAGTGTTGGCTTACCATCCCATCTTAATATGAGAGTGCATTATAATCCTATCCTGAGCAGGTGCTAGTCTCTGTTGAGACTGCTCGCCGTGTCCGAGATTCGGTCTGGAGGACATTATAATAATTAATAGCGACTTATAAAGTATTTCAGTTGTATGATCTTAAATAGCATTTTGGTAACAAATAGTAAGTGACGTGATAGTATGGTGTTGATATCAACATCACAATATATCACGTTTTAACGCAGTACTGTAGATGACTAGGCGTGGTTTTCTCATGCTGTGCATAGCACCTCAGCTGTCACGGCTCTTCTGTGTAAGAATAGGTTGAGTTATTTTATATTAGTACGATAGCGTATTTGTAACCTTTTTTGTTTATTATTTATATTTCATAAAAGAGGAGACAAGCGAGCATGCGGCTGACCTGATGATAAATGTCGACCGCTGCCCATGAATAACTGCAACACCAAGAGAATAGGGTATTATTCCCCTTTTTAAAAAGTATTTTAAATGAATCCTAGAGTGATAATGAACCACTATAATTTTTATATATTTTTTTAAAACCATAAAAATAACTTTTAATCTATCGTTGTAAATTTTCGCGTGGAAACGCCATGCTGTTCTAATCGTGACGTCACTGTCCGAGAATATTGCAAAGGAAATTTTTGCAAAGGAATAAGATACTTTACAATGTTTAATTATGAGTTATCATTTAAATTATTGTTGTGTTGTACCTGAATGCAAAAATACGAGCTTAAGAACGCCGGGAATGTTATAAATTTAAGTGCCAACTGATTTAAATATAAGAAATACTTGGTTAAATTGGCAAGAAAGATACCAGATTGTCTATAAAAACTAGACTATTCTTCTGTGAAGATCATTTTGATGTAAGTACGACTTATATTTAACTATCGTTGTTTGCGCCCGATTTGAGCGGGGAACCGGTCGATAGCGGGGCGCGGGGAGGGAATCGCTTGAGCCGGTGCGCTGCATTGAGTTCCTCCACGGCGCGCCTGTGAGCCTTGTTACGTCGCGTCGCTAAGTTAAAATTTGTTAAATCGATCGGCCGATATCGTGTTAGTCTATTATGTGACTAGGCGTTTGTCTGAGATAGCGTGATTGATTTAACTTCATTTGCTGCTTCATTTGTTAATTGTGTCGACTAGTTGTCTACGCGGCGGTTTGATATCGCACGGAAGCGCTATAGTATTATATTCTTGAATACTCGATCGTGTTATTTGTAGTGAGTAAAGGAACTTTTGTGCTGGCTTTAACATTGAGGGGTAACTTACGTAGCATTTTATATAGTACGAAGTGAATTCGCTTATTCGATTGAACTCTACTTTTTGAACTTTGTGAATTGGATGAGGATGAGCGGCGTTGCTATCAGACTATAGTTTAGTGCTAATTGAAGTGAGACTGGAGTTCGGCGCCAGGAAGTGACGGCGCTCTTTGGAGCGGTGCAGAGACGGCGGGTTGCTGCCTACCTTGTTGACGTCAGCTAATCACTCACTATACACCTTCTTTCATATACACACCCACACTACCTTCACACCACGCTGACGACTC
>DWHP01004085.1:0-12860 GCA_018247895.1 Parnassius honrathi
CATCTGCATTTTGATTTGTAATCGAGGATAGACGTAGATGTCTATGGGCCGCAGCAACCACTTACCATCAGGTGGACTGTATACTCGTTTGCCACCCTATCCCATATAAAAAAAAACAACTTTTTTTATTATAATACCCCTTTTTAATTTTCTGGGATTATATCACAGTAAGAGCTATTATAAGTCCACTGTTAGATACAATGCCTTTCCAAGAAAGCGACAGGTGGCAAAAGGGTTGCTCAGCGTCAATCTGTGACATTTGGATTCAGAGTTTAATTAAATATTTCTAGATATTATACGTGGTCGCGAGCCACACTGCAGTTGTTTCGTAGCTGCAGTACGAATAGGATTGATCAGTTGGGGAACGACCATGTTCTCACAGAATATCGTCGTAAAATAAGTTAAAAAATACTTTTAACTCGTAACTGGTATTCTATCTCAGTTCTCAGACTCAACGCATTTGTATTTTCATTCTTAATTGAGGAAATAAGTAGTTGTTTTTAGGGCCCATTATGCATTTAATATCAGATTGACCATGGGTCCAACTGTCAGCCTTACTTCTACTCTTATATCATAAATGAATATAACGTATACACAGATATTTCCAACTTGTATTTAATTAAAAAACTCACTAAGTCCGTACCAACGAAATGCTGTCCGTAGCATGGCGAGGGTGAAGAGCGGGGGTGAGGGGGGGACGTCCGACACGGTGCTCCTTTTTACGTTCCAAGCTGAATCAGAGATAAACAACCTTTTCAGGAAAACTTGTATGTTTTTCATATTTGTTTTATATTTTAACGCAGATTTATTTTATTATTTCAGATTTTAAGGATTAGTGGTCCAATTCCACAAATATTTATGTATATTTTTTAATTTAAATTAATTAAATATGGTAAAAAGTTAAAGTCGATTTTGAAAATATGTCTTAGAATTGCTTTATTTTCATCTATTTTTTAGGTAGTGTTGTGTAGTGTAGGTAAAAGTCAGTAGAACTACTGACAGGCCCCTAAAATGGCTATCCTAACCTCTTATCTCTTAATCTCTTCAAAAAGATTGATCAAAAATTTGCAATGTTTTGAAAATATAGATTTAGGATGAACCAAAATCTTTATGGGTTGTAATATCTCCCGTTTTTATAAACAAGTTAATACTTTGATTGGGCAGCTGATGGCTAAACTTTATTTTTTTATTTATAACGTGTACTTAACCGATTTTTTAAAACTGTAGTACCTAAAACAATAAAACAATATAGCCGCGTGATATTCTGAGCCAATCAATGTCTGTTTTGTAAAAATATTAATGATATAAGTATAATTATTAAAATACAGAATTGGAAATACGTTTAGATCTCTATATTGTAATTCCCGTTTCTTTGCGTGATAGACTTTGTAATGAAGATACTTACGACAGAATAAGGACAACCGGCATAATCCAACGGGTCCGTAATCTGAATAGGTCTATTGACCGACGAGGCAGAAGGGTACTCAATTCATAGCCTCGTACAGGTAAGCGAAGATAAGCTTCAATCAGGAAGTCGATGGATGCGGGTGGCTAAGGAACGTGCTTTCCGGCACCCCTGGGGGAAGCCCTATGTTCAGCAGTAGCAGGCTTCTGATAGACTGTAATGATGATGATGATGATAATGAAATTAAAAAAAATTGAAATATGTAGCAATAGTTCCTAATTCACAAGTCAATTTCTGAGTCACATTAAGTAATTAAATGAAATAAAAAATTAAAAATTTCCACATGTTTGCGACACCAATCGCGAGAAGATACGAGCGGCGCGTCGCCTTAAGAATGCTACAATTTTCTCGAGTTTTCCATTTCTCGGCGACCCTCCCTATTCTCCATTCACCCACCCTTTTCTTGGGAGGGATAAAAAACGAATAGTCTCCGCCTTGCCACGTAACCGCTCGTCAAGATTCCGTTTATAATAATTGATATTTATTATGCACTGCTATTTTCAAAAGTTTTACTTTACTATAAGGAAAGCGTTTTAATCTTTGGTTTTTGTACCTTTATAATTTTAACAGGTGGTTATCACGGCTTGTGAAAATTTTAACAAAATCAACACTTAATAGCAGTTTTTAAGTTTTTCTAGGATGAATTTTGTAAGTTATTTTGAACTTTTTTACAAAAAATGTTTATTGTTTCTTATTGACACAGTGAAAATGTAGAATTGCAAACGTTTACAAAATGCGGAATTATAAACGAAATAAAATCGATGTTAATATAAGAATTACTCATATACTTAATATTTTATTTAAGTAATCAATAAACAAAGATTAAGTACAATAATATATAAGCAAGGCAGAAAGCAAGTCTTATAGCATTACATAAAAGTTTAAGTTACGGCCTATATATAATATACGTCCCACTCCTGGGCAAAGGCCTCCCCGCTCATTTCTGAGAGGGTTTTAGGGCAAGGCATTATCCGCCCGCACTGCCCCATTGCGTGTTGGCGAACTTCACATGTTTTCGAAATATTTTTTTCTTTTTTTTCACACATGCGGGTTTCCTCACGATGTTTTCCTTCACCGCCGAGCATGTGGTAAAATCAGCACTTAAAATTGCAATTAACAATTTCATCGGTCGGCGGGGATCGAACCCGGTTTGCTCGCGTACTGTAAATATATAGCGAGAGCTTACCACTGAGCTACCACGGCATTACATTACATGTTTTATTTAGCATATACATTGTATTTAGCATATATTTTCTTCTTTATATAATCGTACAACCAATTTTCACCCATCACAGTCTGAATTTAAACCGTAAATTGCTTCATGAAAAAAAAACTTGTTTATTAATTAGTGAAAGGCCCGAAGTCATTACAAATGCATGGAATAGTTCGACTTCATTAAAATTTAAATTTTCACCCAGGATCGGCTAAAATATCTCAGAACGGGGTTTCGACCGGTCCTTAACTCACATTTTCTCACGAAACAAATCTCCATGTTCGTAAGAAATTTAAAAATTTATCATGAAACAGCTTATATCCATATACATAAAAATCTGCTAAAATGAATCTTAATTTTGTCGCGATAAATGTCAAAACTTCTTGACAATAATTTGGATATAACATGAAAATTTAAAGCAGTACGTCATAAGTTAGTGGGTAATGTAAAACAAAATAAGCTTTATAGGTTTAATAATAAAGCATACTAATGCGTTTAAAATTAAAATACTTACGCTATAAAATTTTAAGTAGTGTATACAGGCTGTTTTAAGACAGTGTAGGTGCAGATTGGCAAGTGTTTGTGCGCGCCCACCCCGCTTCTTTCCCGTGTTAATTTACATTTTAAATTGCACTTACATTGCTGAGCGGCGACTTGGCCTGTTTTGTTGCGTCCTGTATTGAGGGAGGGGTATGGGGGTTAATTTCAAACAACCTGTATATATACTTAATGACGGGATGTACAAAATGTTTTAATTTGACTAAAGTTGTAAAGTTTGATACTAATTTACGTGTCGTCACGTCTATTATTCGTTACCGGGAAATAGTCAGTGTTCTCAAACAATGCAACAATGCTCCATTCCTACCTAGGTGCCTGAAAGGGACAACATTCATCATTATCATCATCACAGCCCATCAAAATTCCACAGCTGAACATAGGTTTTCCCCAGTGAATGTCACAAAGCACGGTACTGAACCACCTGCATTCATCAACTTCCTGCGTCTCTCGTGGTATTTAATGTCTAGCGTAAATGGTATGGTTTTATCACCATATATCAGAATAAATCTTTTTGGATTTTTAAGAAGGAATTATGAAGTTAGACTTTATGAAAAAAACTTATATATGTTGTGAAGTTACTATTTAACTTGACTGCAAACATTCTAAGACTGAAAAGTAAATCAAGGTCATAGATATGTCAAAATTGTTTACCTTTTTTGATCTGGAATCAATATCATTATGAGCTTTTGCGCTAAAGCCGCCAAACAATCAGACAGAGATTTTAACATTAAAGTTTAGTAGTTTACAAATGTATAAAAGGATCGATTTCAATTGGATAATCTATTTTCTCGTAATACGTAACCTACTTTCTTTTAATACGTAATGGTAAGAATTTTATTTTATTAATTTCTTCTAAGATTGTGCTGTGGTAGCTCAGGGTATAAGTGCTTGCTATAAATTCCACTGTATTCCAGCAGCCAATTTTAAATGCTGACTTACCATGTGCTCGGCGACGAAGGAAAACATCGTGAGGAAACCTGCATGTCTAAGAGATTTGGAATTTCTCCTATATCATAAGGCGTTTTACATATGAGTAAATATTTCCTCATAGATATGCACTCAGAACTGGAATGTTACCAACTGTAGGTCTTACATAATAATATAATATTTTTAATAAGTTCTCGATGCACGTATCTTAAAAATTAATAATAATCATCATCGTCATCATTACCGCCACAGATTATCAAAAATTCAAGACTGAACATCGGTCCTCCCCGTAGATTGCCTTATAGGTAAGATATATGCTATAATTATACGTGGTAATTATACGTGATATTTATACGTGGTAGAGCCATGCTGCAGTTATATTAGTAGTATAGTTGTAGCACGAATGAATCGGCTCGACCGGGGTAGGACCACGCTCTCACAGAATAACAGCGTCAAATAGTAGCTTGATGCTGCTGTGTTTCGTATGGTGAGTGTAGTGAACCGGGTGAATTCGTAATTGAAGATAGATGTAGATGTCTATGGACCATAGCAACCACTTACCATCAGGTGGACTGTGTGCTCGTTTCTCACCCTATCCTATAAAAAAATTGTCGCCCTAGGCAAATGGGTTGGCATTTTTTATAATACTATTTTAGTTGCTATCGGGAAGATGCTGCTGCCCATCTCCTGTTACATTTCCATCTGTCGCCTCTTGCACCCCCACGGGATGATATGAGTAAGTGGATATTCGTACACCGCCACTACACGGAATAATTTGCCATACTTTTACGAGGGCGTGAGCGATGAGAGCGATGGTAGCCACCATAAGTCTAAGTAAAATTTCACAGTACGTGAGCAAAAAGCTCGGGCTTGCTACTCGCCGGCACTAATGAAGTTGTTAACTAAAATTTTTATGCCACGTGCTCGGCTGTGAAGGTTAACATCGCGAGGAAACCTGCATGTCTGATAAATGAAATATTTCAAGGACATGTGAAGGACTAATTGCTTCATAATCCTCTCAGTAATGAGAGGAAGTTTGTGCCCAGCAGTGGTATACAAAAGCTGTAACTTTACTTATTTCAATGAACCTACGAAGTACGTTCAGAAACATAATTTTCGCGAATGTAGGAAAGTGAAGGAAAGCATCGTAAGCACCAGTATATCTGAAAAATAAAATGTTTTGGAAACATGGCAAGTCCGCAAACACGCGTTGACACTATTCTAGCTATAGATAATAATGTACTCCAGACCGAATTTTGGTCGCGGCGGCCTGCCTCAACGGGGACTAGCCATCGGCACAGGACCGGATTATAGTGCCCAAGTGTGCGCTAGCACAGGTGTACTCTCTATTCCCTCACTCTCATAATGCAATAAGATGGTAAACCGACACGACCGGAGAGAGATCAGGCGCAGGAGGCTTTACGTGCTTTCCGAGCGACGGGGGTGAGACACCGCCAACTTCCTGACTAGGGGCAGCTACTGAGAATTTTTTGACGGAAAAACTCGATAATTCATTTTTTGGCTCGACCCGGGATTCCAACCCGGGACCTCATGATCAGATTGAATACAACCACTAGACCAACGAGGCAGTCGCTGTAAATAAACGCAGCATAAATGTGTCAGCTCGACCGGGGTAGGACCACGCCCTTACAGAATACCAGAGTGGAACAGTAGAATAATACTTCTATGTTTCATATGGTGAGTGTAGAGAACCGGAGACCCTTTTTACTAGTAACGAAGTAATCCATCTTAGTCCTCATGGGTAACAAAACATCTACATTTTGATTCTAAATTGATGATATATTCAATTGTGTGATGTCAATGGTCTTTAGAGTCCATTTACTTACATCAGGAAGTGTATCTGCACGTTTGTCACTGTTATTCCTTAAAAAAGGAAAGATGTGATGCAGTATCTTCCTGATCACAATTAAAATTTTTACGTGGTAGAGCCACGCTGCAACTATACTACTGGAAACGAGGCATTTCATCGTAGTCCTTAAAGGTGACAACGCATTTGCATTATGATTTTTAATCGAGGATATATTATGTAGATGTCTGTGAGCCACAGCATCCACTTACCGTCGGGTGGACTGTGTGCTGGTTTGTCACCCATCTATAAAAAAAGGTTATGAAAACTTCAGTTACCAAATATCCTACCAATGTGGCAATCTTCTTGACGGCTCCGTGACACAGCGGCTTAGCAATGAGTGGCTGCTCTGGGGGCTGCGAATTCGAATCCCGCACGGAGCAAGTATTTGTATGGCCTACAAATAATTGTTCCGGGTCTAGATGTTTGTCCTTGTGTAATTTATGTTTGTAAACTGCCCCACGATACGGGAGATAATCCTATTGTGTAATCCCCCGTTACACAATAGGTAACGTTTGTGTAAAAAGAAAACAAGAAAACACATATATATCTTCTTATAAAAGACATCTTTCTTCAGTAGTGGATTTTTAATAGGTTTAATGAATGATGAAATATATACCATCAGGTGGACTATGGACTCGTTTATCACCCTTATGCTCTATAAAAAAGGAGAAGCGACACAAACTCTGCCTGCCTTTTCTTTTTTATTGAATACTATCATAATTTAATCAGCCCTTCCTGTGTCATAGAAATCAATTTCCGTTTCAATATTATGTTCTTAAATAAAATAAAGTTTATCGATATGTCAAACAAAAACGAAAGTGTTCAAAACTTTCAAAAATAAATTGGTCAATTAATTTTGAACCTTATAATGAAAACAATAAGAAACTTCGTAAAGGCATTAGCAGTAGTACCTTGGATAACTTTCAATTTCTAAGACATCGTATATTGTTGTTTTTGTCAGGACTATCACGTGTCTAAAAGATAAGTAATAGTGTTTATTACAATGAAATAAGGGCCAAGTTTGAGCATCACTATTTGATAATTTCTTCAAACGCGCAGAAAGGAAGCAATTTAAAATTCAATAACTTGGTCCTGATAAATTATTGTTCGACACCTCGTTACGGTTGGTCATAGAGTAGAAAAGATTTGTTTACGTATCCAAATATATAAAATTTTGCCCAGTATTTACATAAAAAAATAAATGTGACAACTTTCGTTTTAAGAATTATTTTATTAGTATACGGTCATATGAGCATGAACATAGACATAGTCTCTCCACATTGTTCTGTCATGTCATGTGCATTTTTGAAAAAATGTTCATATGACTGTGTACTAATAAAATAATTCTTAAAACGAAAGTTGATACACCACACATTTATTATTTTTACGTGCTGTCTTTGATATTTTGCTATAAGAATTTGCATAGCGCCAAGAGCGTCTCGCCACGTTTACTTGATTATCCTCATTGGCTTTCTCTCTGTTTAGGTAGCCAGAAAATTTATTGCATATTTTTAGGGTTCATTAAATTTAAGTGCCTTCTTAATATTCTTACGTTAAGTTTTATGAACTCTCTTGGTAAATATAATTTACATTTTGTAAAAGTAATATGAACTAGCGGCTCATATACGCTCTACAGCCTGGTAAACACCTTCTCTCATCGTTAAGAGGATCTTAGTGCGGAAGGAAGAATCTGCCGCACTGCCCCAACGCGGTTCGACAAACTTCATTTATATGTCCTCAATATAATTAATTATTCAGATATATATCTTTAACGTTTTTTATTTTCACGAAGAAGTCGTGTTCAGCATTTTGCGATTGCAATTATGTTGTTGTTAGCTTTTTAGCGTTTAGTTGTTTAGCGAGTGCCTCAGGCCTGAGCTTTCACGGCTCAGTTCATTTACCTTATACATCATACTATCAAAATTCCACTGCTGAAGATAGGCCTCCCCGATACATTGCCCTATAGGATGGATATTTGCCATAGGTGCCACGTTGGCAGGCGTTGCTTGTCAAGCAAAGTTTATTTTACTTTTAATTGTTATTAGGAAGACGCTGCCTATCTCTTGGTTTGTATTCCTACGTCGCCTCTTGTGAGGTGAGTGAAGCTCACTTCAAATGGATCAACTGAAGAAATTCAAGTAAAGCGTTTGCAACTGTAATCGAAAACAAGTGTCGTATCTTTTAATTCTTAATCTTTGAACTTAAATTCCTTCCATGTAGCGTGGTGGTGTTACCGCGCCATGTGTCAGAGTGTTTTATGTGACGTCACCTGTTGATTGTGGAGCCTTTATAACTTTTAAGCGCCTTGATTTTTCAGCTCATGATTTTCTTTAAGAAAAATGAAATGCTTTTGAATTCAACAACTATTTGATTAGTAAAAAAAGACCGATATTAAAACTCTAACTAATGTATACTGTACTATCTTTCAGGGGCGGAGTGGCCATCGTTTAGCAAGCGTGAGTACCAGTACATCTGCTAATGTCTTTTCTCCTAAGATTAACTGTGTTTATACGAGACATTCGATACCTCCGCTTTCCTCGGTGTTACGATTTTGAAATAAGTTACAATAAACTCGACAACCGTTTTACCCTGAAATAGCAAAGTAATGCTGCGGTAGTAAATGTAATGTCCTTATTATTCCTCAGGGGTGACCATTCATCTGTATTTTGATTCTTTATCGGTAATAGATGTCTATGCGGCGTACAATTACGTTGTATATCCACTTACAATTACGTTGACTATGTGTTCGTTCGTCATGCTTACTGTTTAAAAATTACCAAAGATGTATTATTATATTGCACACATTTAATAAATTTAATCGATTAAATCAGTAAAACTTAGATCTATTTAATGGTTCATTGGCTTGTAATATTGTATAGTTGGAAATAACGATAGCCTTGATCACTATACTTAGCGATCGTAGTATCAGTCTTCGACTTCCATGTATAGTTACTCTCATTAGCCTCGCGTAGGCTCTCTTCTAAATAATATAAATATTCTTTTACAATATAGATAACAAAAAATATTATGAAAGTGTCAATGTTTTTACCATTGATTCGGAAAAAGACCTCCGCTAAGAACCAGCAAGAAATCCAGCGCGACCTTTTCTTAAATATTATCTTGCAATATAATATATTTGAAAATTACCCTTATGAAACAATTTTTGTTCCGTACATATCAGAACTTTTTAATGCATATTTTCGGGAACTTTATTTTAAAAGCGTATACAATTGCCCCATGAAAGAATTACTGACTCTTTGGAGTCGAGTAACTGGAATTACTAGTTAGCGCTTGTCACTAGCCTTTACTGAACGAATATCAACATGATAAAACTATTTTTGCTTTTGTGACAGATCTAAGTAACTCTTTATGCCTAATTTTGCATACTAGAAATACTAGTTAACTAACTACTACTAATAATGAAAGAAAATAAATAAAAGTGCACAGTATACAAGTAATACAAACAAACGTGTAGATCGATGTAATCTGCAACGTTACCAAAACTCTACATTCACAAACTTCATTCGCTGAAATGGCTTGGTTAGTTCCGTAAACAATTTGTAAGGCAAATTTTTAGCGTGACGCGAGTCCGGATTTCCTTCGCGGAGTGAACTATTCCTCTCGCCGGATAACCGGTGTAAATCTTACATTAGAATTGCCGTGTACAGTCGCACGATATATTGTATTTCGCAGTTGTAGTAATATTTTGAATGTGTAACATAAACTGTAGGCGCTGTAGGTACGAGTTTGATCTTAGTTGTCACCATTTTACCCGCTACCTCCATGCGCTTTGTTGTTCGTGGCTTTACGGTGTATATTCTTGTCTCTAAATTTACAACTATTACGCACTAGTCTTTTTTTATTATTAATTGACCATGAAGTGTTCGCGACATTTCTCATTTCAGCAGGACGTATCAATGTTTTCTGGTTCTGTTGCCGAGCGGTGGAATTTAAACAATGAACAGTTTTATTATTCCCGGCACCGGCGTTTCAAGTCAGCATGACCGCATAATAAAATTTAAGCCTGCCCGTGCTCCTAAATAAAAACGACTCATAGTAGTTTCTTTATCATCAGCTGGTAAATGTTTATTGCTTGACATTGACCTCTCCTTTTTTTAGGCGGGATTTGTGAAATCGTCATGCCCATCGTCAGCCATTTTAACGTATTTTACTGTTCCATGTTTTAGATGTTATATTGTCTTCTAAGTTACTGCAGAGCACGATCACAATAGATCTTTTAGGTCGCAGTGATACTGGTCTCTTGCCCTAGACCTGCAAAACTGCTCGCACATACCGCAGCGATTGTCTTACCTATATCAAAGAGCTTGTAAATAACTGTTGGAGTAGTAATAAGGCGTTAATCATATAAGCAAATTCAAAAAAATATTTAAAATTAAAACTCTAACAATAGAGATGTTGCATAAATTTTTTTGCTAAAAATTTATATGTAAATGGAATAATAATTCATTTATAGTATAATTAAATATTTTTTTAATAAAAATTCCATTATTTATTAGTTTTCTTTTATAGAATAAGGGTGACATACGATCACACATTCCACCTGATGGTAAGCGGACAATTATCCTCGATTAAGAATCAAAACGATCTGCGTTTGCGATCTACGTTGTCCACCCTGTGGACTAAGATGCAATGCCTCGTTTCCAGTAAAAAAGGGTCTACGGATCTCTAGTGTGTACGAAATACAGCAGTATTAAGCTGCTATTTTGCGCTGGTATTCTGTGAGAGCTTGGTCCTTCCTTGGTTGAGCTGACCCGTTCCTGTTACAAGCGTAGTATAGCTGCAGCGTGGCTCTACCACGTATAAAAGTAATTATTAATAAAAAATTGTTAATGAAAAAGGAAAACAACTTGTGAATGATTACGACGTCATTATATCCGTTGAGGCTGTAAGCCAATTGCAATCATGCTATACTTTTGTGTTTTCTATATTCGGATCAACATGTGTCGTAACAAAATATAAGTATAACTGTATTACGCAATGATCTTTTTTAATTTTGACAACGTAAACATGAGTGTTTTATCATTTCACCATGCGGTGGCGTTACTAAATCGATATAATGACGTCACTAGCGTTCGAGTTTACATGTTATAAAACCATTCTTAATTTTAAAATTACATAAAACATCTGTTGTAATTTTTTTATATTTTTCTTTATTTAGAAAACTTTCAAAAAAAATTAAAAAACATGCAAATTCTCTATTATTTTTTTAAAATCCGCGTGCAAGTGATTGTGTAAAATAGAACTTCTACACTATAAAACAAATACCAGCGTAAATAATACGACGTATGTTCAAATTTCAACGAGGCATTATCAATGAAAGTAGACTTTCGTTTGCTAATCGATAAGCTTAGCGATTCACATCTTTATAACAAATTATTGCAAACTCATGCTTGATTCTATTATTATTTAAATTGTCAACTAATTCGTGTATTGCGTGCGCTTGTACCGCATATCTGGGGAAGGCGGCAATAATTCGCGGGTGTTTTCGCGAATTCTTCCGCCGACGCTCGCGAACCGCTTCCTGCGATATACCGTGCGCCGTTACCAGTGTATCATGCTAGGTTAGGGTGCGAACTATTTTGCGACAGGTAAGAATTTATTGTGCCGTCACCATGGATCCTTCTTAGAACTGGAGTTTTTCCGAACCAGTATGAAAATTTAAAAAAAATACTTATAGGTGTACTTAGAAGTATATTCACTTGGAGCTAGTTATAATCGAGGGCTACTTCCAATCACTATTTATAAAAATATTATTAAATCCGTGATCATGATAATAATTTTTCACAATTCAGCTGATGGTGGGTGGATATTGTGGCCCATGGGCACTTACTATAAATCTCTATCCTTAATTAAGAATCAGATGTGTTGTTGCTCCTAAGAATTAACAAGGAATGCCTTTATACTAGTAATGGTGTAAGTATAGTGGATATACTACCCCATATTATCACGAATACCGACTGTAGGTGGGACGCTCGGAGATTATCAGTTAAGGACATAGTGTCCTTACTTACGCGTGCTCGATGTAGCACTTATGCGATTGAACTAGACGTAGATGAGGTCACAGTGTCAAGGATATGACGATCGACAAACAACCAGATCGAAACAAGCTGGTGAGTATATGTAAAACTCACAGCGAGCGCCCAGAACCTGAGTTAGAGACGTGGTCTCTACCCTCTCCAACTCCCTACAGGTGGTTATATAATGATAGTCATGACGTATTTTAAAGTTAAATAATAATAACTATATTTTATTTTACTTTAAAACACTAAGGGTTTTGAAATGTTGTAGTTTTCATATTCTGTAAAAACCATCATAGCATAAATATATTAATAACAGATAACATCAAAAAATCTTTTGCACACAATGGATTAAATAATAATTTCTTCGCGGCACGGGCTATCGCGTTTACTAGCAAACATCTGTCAAACGACCTTTCACCTCCAAGTGACAATAGGACCACAAGAAAGGGTCACTCGTTGTCCGGAACCGGATCTAACTAGTGTGTTTCGCTTGCAACCATTTGTAATCAGTGTGGTTTGCATATTCGACGTAAAATTAGGGACAGATATGTTTTACCATATTAAAATAAGACAACTTTAACATAAAATAATTGAATTTTATTGCAAAACATCTAAATCATTGCTGTCTCTTTAAATCATAAATATGTATTTAATTTCGTTATTATTTTAAAATGGCATATTTGTTACTTGAATTAAGTAAATCCGTTGGTATAATAAATTTTTAATCCTTTTATTTATATAATTTATAAAAAACGTTACTCTCTCAAAGGGATGTTACTCCTGTAT
>DWHP01004086.1:0-12859 GCA_018247895.1 Parnassius honrathi
ACCATGGAGGACGGAATTAAAGAGCCTCTGAAGGACTTCAAGTACCGGTTTTCCACCCGCTTTCAGAAGCTCCGCTGCAATTCCATCCTCGCCTGGGGACTTGCCGTTTTTAAGGTGCTGGAGAGCCATTCTAATCTCGCTCAGTCTGACATCCGGAATATCGTCGGAATAGTGGCGCATAAGACTTGCTCTTGGATCTTTGCTTACATTTACGTGTGGCTCCAATGATGAAGTATACAGCTGCCCATAGAATCTCTCAACCTCACTTAAAATCTCAGGTGTCTCAGAAACGACGCCGAACACTCTGTCTTTAGCCTTGGCAGTTGGCTTTTTCTGTCAGACAGATCTCTGGCAAGGACTTTGGAGCCCTGATTCCGCTCCATCGCTTCTTCAATACGAGCTGTATTGAAGTTGCGTAAGTCCTGCCGCATGCATTTGGAGATCCGTCTGGTCAGTTGCCTGTATGCTCTCAAATCTGCTGACGACTGCAGCCTCATCTCCCGTCTAACATCCGTGAGATTAAGAGCGTGATCGGGGAGTTTTTGAGTTCTTCTGCGGCGGGTCTTGTAGAACTTAGCTCCGACCGCAAGGCAAGTGAGCCGTATGCTCATCTGCCCCTCCTATAAAAAAATATGTTTATAAACTGTCTTCACAATACAGAAAAAATCCAAGTTTGTGAGTGGGAGAAAAGGGTATCGACTTAAAAATATTAAAAATCAAAAAATTGGTCAACCTATATCCGGCATATCGAATTACGTAGTTTATCAAAATAATTAGCTAAACTCTTTACATACACCTTTTTTGAGTCAATAATAAATATTATATAATTGTAAATCCAACGAAAACTTAGATTACAAGGTTACTTATACAGTAAAAAACGCATACAAAACATATTAAACAAATTTCTAATAATATCATAATAGCTATTTATTCCTTTCGGCTTACAATCGGGTAATATTTATTTGTTGTAGACTTGTTATTTTAATTAATACGCAAAGTTGTTAAATTACTAACAAGTCAAGGGTATTGTTAAGTTGCGATTAGAGCGCCTTTTCCAACGTATTTTCTAACTTTATCGCGGCAGCCAGCTTTAATTTAAGCATAATTTCGGTTACTAATCTTCAAAAACATTAGGCAACTTAAACACAACTTGTGGTAAGTAAAATTTGGCACACTTTAATTTAAGAAATATGATTTAGATTTTGTTCAAACGACGAACTGTCTAACTTAGGGCACAATCACAATTGAACGGACATATCTGCCTGTTGTTACGACTGCACACTGGTAAGAATTTGGTGCTTTATACATTTTTATAATGGTTTCTTATATTACGTGAACGCTATACATTAAATCAATTTTATCGCCTTTAATTTTAACTTTTTAATTCCCGACGATTTGGGTGCTTTACAACATCCATGGAGTATGGTCTCCCCGAGACCATGGGTGCTGTGAAGTACTCGAAACGTCTTGAATTAAAAGTTAAACTTAAGCACGATAAAATCCATAAAATTAGTTTTTTATTTTTAAAGTACAGATATTTATTTTTAATTATAAAGAAAATTGAATCTCAGTTTAAGATTTATATTTTAGAACCATGGGACAACAAATTAATTCTCAAGTGAAACCCCGTTTGGTTGTTAACAGGGTGTGCTAAAAAGTAAACATATAATGGAGAATAAGTTGCTATAGTATTACCCTGTACGGTAAAAACAAACATTTAACGATTTTCATGTAATAATACCATTGTGCAATTTATAAGAAATTGTTTTCCTTACATAACTTCCTTGTGAAATCGACTACCACCAATGATTTTTCTGAATCGATGCGACTCAGAGGCCTTCAAGCAAAAAATCTACTCTTTTTAAAAGGCGGCAACGCATCTGCACATTTCCTGGTGTTGCAGATGTTCATGGGCAGTGGTTACCATCAGGTGAACCATATGCTCGTTTGCCCTCTCTCCTATAAAAAATGTAGTAACTATATAGGCTATGTCGTGGCAATGCGCTCCTGCAACGGAAAACGTCAATTGAAACTGAAATGTGAAATTGATATTCGTGCTTTACGCCATATACATTCACGTAAAATAGAAACATCCTGAACGTATATGGGTCGGCTTGATTGAGGAAGGACTACGCTCACACATAATAAAATCCTCCATTTATATCTTTATCTGCCGACAAATAGCAGTGCTTCCAATGTCCAAATATATAATATATAGGTATGGAGAGCTAGTGTAATTACAGGCTATGAGGCATTCCATCTTATTTCCTAGAAGTGTAAATGCATCTGTAACCTTCTTTAGTAGAATTTTCTTACAGGTTTTCGTCGAATGCAATACTTAGAAAAAACTAGTAACGTGAAATAGCAGCATTATACCGCTATCTTCGCATGCAAAGACGAACGAGGCATTCCATCTCACCTAGGTAACAATGCATCTGCATTTTGATTCTTAATAGAAGATAGATGTAGATGGCTATGGGTGATCGCATCTACTTACTATCAGGTGGACTTCATGTTCAATTATCATCTTTAATTCACACATTAGGGTTAAGTGCTTACAAGAGACAAATCAACTTTATTACTGCTGAGTACACGGTCGCTAATAGTATGCGATTCGCTTACTATAAATCTCCGCACAACCTCTGATCATTAGTTCATTAGTATATATTTCAGTTTTACGAATATCGAGTTTTACGCTATTGCAATATAAACTAACAATCCCTATGGTTAAAACAGTAATTTAAAAAATCCAACCGCGTAATAAAGCCTACTGAAAAGAGGAAATTCAAACAAATCTCACGTCTTGTCATATGTTGAAATCCATCTAGCTGTTTAGGCTACAGAGCGTTTCAAATAAATAGTAAATACATACTCGTACATATAAACATACGCCCAAAAAACCTACGCTCTGGGTTGACACATAAAAAGATGTAATGGATAGTTACAACGAACAACACGTATGCTAATCTCTTTGGACGAAGCCTTCGTAGAATTATGATCGAACTTCACTTACAAGTGAGTAAGGCATTGATTCTACTTCTGCTTCGTACTTCGAGATTAGCATAGAACACATAATGTATACTTTATATACTACATAAAGTTGGGAAATATTTGTTTTCTTTTTTTACTTTTGTTGAAGAAACAGCGTTGGTGATAGCACGCAGCCTTGTGAAACACCAGCGTTAATGGGCTTGTAATTTATTTTATTTATTTTTATTTTATAGGATATGGGTGACAAACGAGCACACAGTTCACCTGATGGTAAGAGCTTGCTGTGGCCCATAGACATCTACATCTATCCTCGATTACGAATCAAAATGCAAATGCATTGTCACCCGTGAGGACTAAGATGGAATGCGTCGTTTCCAGTAAAAAGATTCTCCGGTTCTCTACACTCATCATACGTAACACAACTACATTAAAATTATGTTTTACCATGGTTTTCTATGAGAGCGTGGTCCTTGGTCCTTGCCCGGTCGAGCCGACCCATTCGTGCTAAAATTATACTACTAATAAGTATAACTGCAGTATGGCTCTACCACGTATAAATTAAAAATGTCTGTGACATCAAAATGACTGTTTTTTTTTTCATTTAGCTTAGAGGGTTATTTGCATGGATGAATAATCATTTTTAAAGTTTTTGTCTGTCTACTTGTTCGGGCTAATCTTTGAAATAGCCCAACTGAATGTAATGAAACTTGACGAACAGATACAGAGCAATGCCAGAAACGTTATTAAACTATATTTTATCCGAGAAAATTGATTGTAAATAAGAAACTAAATAGATAAAATAAATGGCTTTCTTATTATACTAAATCTAAATAACGCCGTATTAATAGGTCCCATTCAAGCGAAGCCGGAGCGGGTCACTACTGCGCATATTATTTACGTTTATAATATCTGCTTTATATTTAATATAACGTAACAATAAATAATTATATAATCTTGTTTACAGAAACAATCACATTCCACCGAAATTACCATTCGAAGTCTGTCAAAACCCTGAATGCAGTACGTTTTTTTTTATCATTAAATTAATTTGGTTAATTTGGTTAGTCTGCTCCACACTTCCTCTAACTAATTTGGCTAGTCTCTCCCAACTAATTTGGTTAGTTTGCTCCACACTTGCCTCTTTCTACGTAGTAGCACAGTCTAACTACCACTAACAGGCGGTCATCGAAGGCGTCTAAACGGTGCAATCGTGCAGTGCGGGTGGAGACGTGGGCGGAGCGCTCCCGAGCAGCCGTAACCCCGTTAAGCCCGTTAAGCCCTAAGTCGCTCGGGAACTGTCCGCTAGGGATGTCCTGTCACGCAAATAAATTAAAATTCTGTGTGTATAAAAAAAACTTTCGATCCTATAACCTACTTTCATTATTTCTGAACACTGATTGTCTGATTAAGTTAATAAATTTGTTTAAATGTGAAATAAAGTAATATTTTTTTTATTTTGTATTACTTCCCGTTCTGACAACCCAAGCAGTTTATTATTTATGTCGGCTTTACGAACAACATTAAACGCGATGACTGACTGTTTTTTTTTTTATAGGAAAGGGTGACAAACAAGCATACAGTCCACCTGATTGTAAGTACTGTAGCCCATAGACACCTACATGTATCCTCGATTACAAATCAAAATGCAGATGCGTTGTCACCCGTGAGGAATAAGTTGGAATGCCTCATTTCCAGTAAAAAGGATCTCCGGTTCTCTATACTCACCATACGAAACACAACAATATTAAGATACTATTTTACGCTGGTATTCTGTGAGAGCATGGTCCTTCCCCTGTCTACCCGAACCGTTTGTTCATATAGTTGCATCGTGGCTCTACCCTAGTAAACAAATGGTTTCTGACACAGATGGTCACCCAGTGTTATTATTGTTAAATAGGTGCGGTTTAAGTCATAAAATCAGTGTCTAGTGTATTTATATGTATAATACATTATTCTTTACACTTGTCTAATAATATGACTTCCCCGCCATGAGATCTGTCAAAATATTTCACCTCATTTCAAAGAAAAATACAATCCAATTGAGAACCTCCTTCTTGTTTAAATTGACTAAAATTTTTCTAAATTTGTTCTCAAAAACACAGAGTAGCTAAAGGAATTATTTATTTTGCAGTTAAAGATAAATCCTGTCCGGAAGCGTCAGCACTGTAAGTATAAATTAAAAACTTTATCCATTAAACTTTCTGAATTTTACATCTAGGATGAAAAATAAGATTCATACTATTAAGTATGAATCTCATTTTTAGCATATGTCTAATCTATTCTTATATATGTTGTGAAGTTACTTAAGTCTCTTTGTAAGGTACGTAATATAACCTTAAGCTTTGCGGCTCTATTAAACAAAAACTAGGACGAGAAAAGAGACAAAACACCAAGTCGTACACTAAAACTTTTTGGCGGGAACTTGGCCGGCGACGGATTGTCGCTCCTGTTTTGTCGCTTGAATAATGATTTGAAGTGGATTTTAATTAGTAAAAGTGATGTGATTTTGTGAATTAAGTACCTGCGCGCGTGAGCTATTAGAGAAAACAACGAAACAAGTGCTTTGATTTTGATATAAACCTCAAGTTAATTTGATCGCTTGAGCGCCTTATGAACTTGAGTGGCTGTCGTCATCAACAGTCCGCTGATTTGAGCTGTCGTCAAGATCTCCCAAAAACTGCGCAATGTAACGCATCAGCATATTGTGAAGAAAAAACGTATAAAATGAAGATTCTGAAAGAAATGATAGGCTCAGAAGGGCTAGTAATCAGAGCCGTAAAGCCAGTTAAATAAAAAAAACTAATATAAAAATAGCAAACAATCTTTGGTAATAATCAGAAACACTACACATCTATCGAAATCATGGCGTCGATTAAGCTGAAAATATTTTACCTTTTATTATTTACAGTGGACTTATAAAGGCTGTAATTATGACGATGATCATAAACAAACTTGCCTTATGAAGAAAAAAGAAACAAGAAAGAAGTCGTGTCGAAAGTGTAACGTTCAATAGTTATTTTTTTAATTTAGGCACTTACGTTATTTTAACATGTCAGTCACATTGTACCTTTAATATTTATTTGAACAAATTTAAAGCTACTCATTTTTCCGTGCAATATGGATTACTTAGCCCCTTTTCGTCGAAGTTTTTTTTCAAATAAAATACATGTGTGCAATTCACACACGGTAAAAGTAAAGTCTTCAAATGAAATGAAATAAAAAATAAAATATTTTGCGTCAAATGTGGTCAAATGATTCACTTTATTAAGTGAAATTTGTGGTAAAAAATTATCATATTTGATAATTTTTAATCACAAATCCCGCGTAAAATCTAAGATAAAAGTTTAATTTTTTAGCAAATGAATGTTACAATGCAGATTTTTAAACATGCAGAGTCTAAATTTTAGTTTAATATATCAAAACAATATTTTCTTTCGAGTTGATTTGCTTCCTGCTAGCGCTGTGTACCTAATTCTATAGATAAAGTCATTGTACTGAACAAAATTTAAGCGACTCTTGAGGTGATAAGTATAATAGACGTTAAGTGGCCGAAACACGATTAATTTAATAATTATATTCTATCTCATTCTATCGCCGTCTAAATCTTATAAATGTTTATGTTTGTATCTTTTTAGTTTCGCATTTTCACAACGATTCTAAAGAAATGTTCACTTCAAAAACAATTAAAGATATCCGACTGATGGTTAATATCAAGATAAAGTAATTTTACGAGTAGGTTTGATCCATGTCAAATCTAAGACGCATGGCGTCTACTGCGGATTGTTCTTCATATGTCCTGATGTACACTATAAACGCATTTACGGCAAAGATGTTATGAAACTCAAATGTTAACAATATATCTTTAATCCATTCACAGGGTTAGCCAAATCGAAATATCTGCATTATCGGAAACTACTTGCCCAAACCCCGAATGTTGTAAGTAACTATTTAGTTTCAACTTTAGTAGACACTAACACATAAAAGCTTGCTGACACACGAGTACACAGTCTATCTGATTGTAAGTGGATGTTGCGGCCCATAGACATCTACATTTATCCTCGATTAAGAATCAAAAATGTAGATGCTTTGTCACACCTGAGGACTGCGATAGAATGCCTCGTTTCCAGCAAAAAGAGTCACCGGATCTCTACACTTCACTTCACACTTCACGCGAAACTCAGCCGCATTAAATTGCTATTTTACGCAGACCCATTTGTGCTACAACTAATACAGCTGCAGCGTGGCTCTACCACATAATAACATTGACAGTTACAGAAATGTACCATCTTACATACTTATCGTGTACTGCTGGCGTAAGATATTCCACCACTCCATACCATCGCGTGGCGAAAGTCGTAGAGGCGTCAGAAGTAGAAGTCAGTAGGCAGCAGCATCTTCCTGATAAAAAAAAACTGTGATTGCGACCTCGTCTGCCAAGCGTAGCAACTTTAACAAAACCCTATCTGGCAATCTATAAAATAATTATAATGAATTGTATTACCGGCTATGTTTTTAACCCCAAACTTATTTTTCACATCTGATTTTATTTCAGGGCTTTTGTTTAAATAAAATGTGACAGCCCTAAGCCTCAATGAATGCAAAAAGTACTTAATAAAGTTATCATATCAGTTATCATAAACTTTGCCAGAATCAAAACATCGAGACCCAAATTGGATGTCCATTGAATGCGGCGTACCTTGACTATCCTGGATTCTCCCTGGAGAACAAATTCCATCTACGTGCCGGAGTCTGTGTGTACGTCCGCAATGACATCTGACATCTGCTTCCACCGTTTCGCTCTCTTTGAAGACCCCACGTTTTCGACAATCTGGGTGATGGTAGAAACAGGTATTGATAAAATCCTTTACACCTGTGTCTATTAATCGCACAGACTGTGTCTATCGCACGACCAGGAGACAGACAACACGATTATTTTATCACCTCATAGCTGATCTTTCTGAGGAATTTTAACGCCTATACCCAAGATTGGCTGTTCTCACACCATAAGATCGACCATGCTGGAAGAGAAGCGTGGTATTTTGCTTTGACACCAGGTCTTACTCAGCTGGCAAAGGGGCGCAAAAATGCGCCACACTGTGGCGCGCCCACGCTGAAAAACGCTCGATACTGCAAGGCTATGGATATCAGCTCCTAGAAGAGAACGTTCAACCCGGCCGCCGAGTCTTACAAAAAAGCATTCCGGAAAGCCAGTCTCAATTGCATTAAACATATTGGCGCAAAACTCTCTGCCAGACCAACTGGCATTAAAGATTTTTGGTCTCTTGCCAAAGAGGTCGAGACAAACTTCTATAAGCCTATACTGCCTTCGCTGATAAAAACGGATGACACACTTTCGCATACGGCTTGTTCGCGTCTATATTTGCCTACTATTCGCGTCTGGATAGTTGCAAAAACATTCCACCTAAATTATCTCACTGCGGGACCTCTATGTTGGAGGTTCGTATCACAAACAAGGAGGTTATCTAGACGTGAATAAAGCTAGTGGACCAGATGGTATACCAGTTACGGTTTTAAAGGCTTGTGCACCTGAGTTGTATCCTGTGTTGACACGCTTGTTCCGCCTCTCATTTAGGACTGGAATAGTGCCAAAATCCTGGAAGCTGGCCAACGTGCAGCCTGTTTCGAAAAAAGGCAGCCGTGCCCTACCAATTATCGGCCAATCTCAATTACCTATTGAACGCCCGCCCTATTGCATATCTAGAACAGAATGACCTCCTTAGTGACCAGCAATACGAGTTTCGCCGAAACCGGTCAGCTGGGGGCCTTCTATCAAATGCCACACACGTATGGAGCACGGCACTCGAGAACAGTGGGGAAGCACTTGCTGTTTCTCTTGATGTCTCGAGGGCCTTTGCCATTTTTGGATAAGCTTCTAACTTACGGCTTATCTACTGACCTGAATGACTGGGTAAAAGACTTTCTGATTGAATGGTCTCTCCGGGTCATTGTCAATATGTGTGGCTGCTGTGACGACTAACGCCGGTATTCCTCAGGGATTCATTCACTCCGCAACTCTCTTCCTGGGGCATATTAATGATCTGCTTATGTCCGGTATCTATAGGTATGCAGACGATAGTTCAATTGTGGAGAGATACCATCCAAGTCCTCGGGCAGTCGGGACCAATATCCAGTCCGAAAGAGAAGCTATGGTAGAGCGTGTGAATCTCACACTCGGAATAGGGTGAAGTCAATCTTGTGAAATTTAACGCCTCCAAAATACAAGCCTGTCTCTTAACTGCAAAAACGAGCCACAGCTCACCTTGACTCCTTCTTTCCGAAATGTATCACTGGAATACACCGACCGACTTCAGTTGTTGGGGGTTGAGATATCCTTACCACCATCGTAGGCTACACCACGACTTACCATCAGGTACGATTGTAGTTAAGAGCTGGCTTAGAATAATAAAAAAATCTTTTTCACATAGTTTCTCAGTCGTTGATGACCATTATACTTTTGACGCTTCTTTTTTCAAATTCACTCCAATCAGAAATAGAGCGTTCTAAATAGTATTCTTTATGATTAATGTAGTGGTAGTTATTTCTCACAAGCTTCTTTGTTTTATATAAGATTTGATTTTATATAATATCAGCTACCCACGGTAAAAATAGAATTGGCCCTACTGGCAACCCTG
Organism: Parnassius honrathi; assembly: GCA_018247895.1. NCBI lineage: Eukaryota > Metazoa > Arthropoda > Insecta > Lepidoptera > Papilionidae > Parnassius > Parnassius honrathi. Next base: position 9,645 of record DWHP01004086.1, read on the forward strand.
ATTCATAGTAAGGTAGTACTCGTAAACTGCTTGCAGAGCAGTAATCAGTTAAAGCTTAAACAAAGTACACATAGGTTGAACGCAAAAATAATTTATTAATATTATTTTTTCTTCGAAAACTGTAATTTATTTGGTTGCTTATGGTTACTTGTAATATAATATAATATTAAAAGTAACGACTCCACGGTGCAGTCTCTTAGCATTAAATTACGGCGCATGGGACGTGAGTTCGCATTCCATATGGAACAAGTATTTGTATGGCCAACAAATATTTTTCCGGATCTGGGTGTTTGTCTTTGTGTAATTTATTTCTGTTAACTGTCTCCACGATACGCGTAACTTTTTTCTAATTGTTTCAGTGAAGGACAACCCGCGTGACGAAGCAGCGGTTCCGTAAGTATTTAAGAAGCATTTCCCTCAACATCTGCTTATAAAAATCCGCTTCTGTACCACAACTTTTCTTCCTCGCACGGCTTATTTGTCTAGTTGACAACCCATCTACATTTTGATTATTAACGGCGGATAAATGTCAGTTTCTATGGGTAACAGCATCCACTTAGCATCAGGTGGACTGTGTGCTCGTTCGTGATCCTTATTCTAAAAAAATCTCTCGCCAGTTGATATTTTTATGTTCTTTAAATTTGTTGCTGGATGTCTAACAACAATAATAGTTTTAGTTTATTTTGAGGGTTCATTATTTACAAAATGATTTTTATGGAATATGTAAACAAAACCTGGAAACGTTACAGTGGTAGATATAATATTTTTAACCGGTGGTCACTGAGGGCACCCGAAGTGGTCCTAAGGCATCATACAAATCTCTCATATAAAAAAATCGAAAGTATTTTTGGAGTTGATAGTCTGTGCGTAGATACTACCGATACGGTTTATAATACACGGTGCTGTTACATTAAAATAAGGGGTAATTAACAATAATGCCGCACGTTAAGTTTTGTGCATGTTCATAATTGTGGAACCAACTTAAAAATGAAATTAACCATAATTCATAGTATGTCAAATCATAACTCATAGTATGTCAAACCATAACTCATATTATATCAAACCATAACTCATGGTATGTCGAACCATAATTCATACTATATTAAACCATAATTCATAGTATGTCAAATCATAACTCATAGTATGTCAAACCACAATTCATAGTATATCAAACAACCATAATTCATAGTACGTCAAACCATAATTCATAGTGTGTAAAAGTTGGTGGTTGGTAGCAATAAACAATCGGTCAAAAGGTTAAAAGCCACTGCTCTAATGTCATTATCAATCAATAGAAAACAGAGGATACTTTTGCATAGAGTTAAAGTCGCCCGGATATTTTATGTAGTTTTAGGGGGTAAAAATCTATAACAAATTACATCGCCATATGAGGAAAGATTCCTTCATTTTAATAAATATTCTTCCAAATTAATGCTTTAACATTGTTGTTCCGTACCGCATTTCTGCAAGTGTAGTTTAGAAGCCAAAATAAAAGGGTTGTACACAAACTTTACATGGAATGTACTTGACTGCTTTTATCTTTAATGATACTAAAACTGAGGTGTACGTAATTTTATATATATTATTAATTTCAGTAAGGAATTGGCCACACCCAACACACCGCCAATGTTCGAATCTTCCCCTTTACAATTACAAAAGGAAACGCAAAAAGAGAAAGACACAGAGAAAAGTCTAACGATACCTGGAAAACAAAGTAAGATATACTAAAGCTAAAATAAGCAATATGCATAGATATAAAATTTATATAGACTTTAAATAAAAAAAAAATGTTTGTGCCGTGTAGTACGGCGTAAAAGAAAATACTACCTTAAGTCCTTTGGATGTCGCAAGTGGCGACAGAAGGAAATACAACTGGATGGGCAGCAGCTTCTTTCTGAATACGACTGAAAACAAAGTTGCAGTTGCTTACCCGCCTGACAGGCGTCGTACTTTAGACGCAGTTTACATTTTGAGAAGTAACAAGTGCGAGTGGCAAGTGCTAATGACAAATGACAAATGGTTAGTGCGTATTCAATTCACATTTTGCACTTGTCACTACCTGTTCACACGCACTAAGCACTTGTCATTAGTCTGTTGAACTTGCCACTCGCACTTGTCACTTCTCGAAATGTAAACCGGGCCTTAGTATCAAACACATTGCATACTACATATAAGGTAATACGTATAAAGGTAATATGAACATCTTAAGCTTTGCTGTCCTATAAAAACAAAACTAAGAGGAGGACAGAGACAAAAACACTAAGTCGTATACTATAACTAATATATTAAGAAAATAATAGCATACAAGTTTTGGCAATGATTATGAACACTTCGAAAGATCAATTTCAAAAAACTAACTACACTAGACAATAGTAAAATCGACTAAAATATTTATTATAATGTCAACTGTCCAAATGACGTCGATAAAGCGGCACCATTTCGACCCTGTATTATTTGATTAACATATAAAATATAATTTTAATTTTTTTTTTTGTTTTGTAATCCATCTTCACATGCAGCCGTGTATTGGTGGTGTAAGAATATCCACTACTCCATATCATCGCGTGGGTGTCATAAGAGGCGACTGACGGGATCAAATCCTGAGTTGGGCATCAGTGTCTTCCTAATAACGAGTAAAAATAAAAAAGTGGCAACCCGCTTGCAAAGCGTGACAACTATAGCAAATATCCCCCCTATGAGGAAATGGAGGAGGCCTATGTTATGCGGTGGACGTCAGTAGGCTGTAACGATGTAATAATGTCAAAAGGGGGAGCCAGTAATCTCATTGCACAGTGTAACCTAGTTTGGGCTACACTGTGCAATGAGGTTCCTGGCTCCCCTCTGATATATTGTAAGAGTTTGTGAGAGAAATAAATTATTGTGTGTTCGGCTTTGGACTTTTGGTAGACTGTAATGATGATGATGGTTTACTATTATTCTTATTTTAGTTCATAGTTAATTGTTATTTCCGTAAACATATTACATAGTAATTATATGCTATTTACGAGGGTGATCCAAAAGTAATGATAATGAAAATAAAATACGGTAATTAAAGTTAAAATTATAATTTATTTTTCTACATAGTCTCCTAACAAATCAATACATTTAGTCCATCTTTTTTCTAAACCCAGGATTCCTTTTGAAAAAAATTCTTTGTCTTGACCCTCCCAAAACGCTTCAACAGCGGCCATTACTTCGCTATCGTCTTCGAATTT
>DWHP01004087.1:0-12859 GCA_018247895.1 Parnassius honrathi
TGTGTGTGTGTGTGTGTGTGTGTGTGTGTGTGTGTGTGTGTGTGTGTGTGTGCGTGCGTGTGTGTGTGTGTGTGTGTAAGTACGTAAACCTTTCATAACTTTTAAACGACTTGATCGATTGAGATGCGGTTTGCGGCATTCTAAAGATCTTAATGTGGAATAGATTTGGTGATAATATGAACTGATTCGGACGAGTAGATTTTGAGAAATCTCTAAAATACATTGACGTTGTTCTCGTTTTATTTATATTGAAGTCGGTTGTACAAAATTTTTAATTTTACCATTTGTTTGCACGTATGTTATACGCGATATCATTGCCAATTGTGTTTTTTTATTAAACGCTCTTTAGTTACATACTTTAAATTAAAACAAATTTTATTTAAAGATTTTTGTACAAAATAGTAGACAAACTTTTTATTTTATTTGTTTTTTATACGGTTAAGTCACGCAAAAGGTCGAAAAATTAAAAAATAACATTACTTTCTGAAGTCAGGGGCTGTAATTCTTCGATACGCTACGCACAACTTATGTTTTACTATATACTTATACATACTCGCATTCTATGGAAATTATTTTGTTCGTTTAAATTCTCCAAAGTTACTTTTTACTTTTTATTGAAAGCTTTTTTTCTGAAAGCGAATAGTGTGTATACTCTGAACAATTGATGAAGAGTGCATTGTGTAATATTTTCAAAATTAATAATGTCCTCCAGACCGAATTTCACATGCGCGTAGGTACAAGTGAACTTCCCTCACTCTTTTTAGTCCTTTGGGCCTGCAATCCGACACGACAGGTGAGAAGTTTTGCGCGAGACCGACGCGACGACTTTACGTACTTTCCAAGGAACGGTGGTGAAACACCGCCAAATTCCTGACTCCGGGCTATTACTGAAAATTTCTTGATAAAATAACAAAATAACTAATTTGTGGTCCGATCCGTGATTTGAACCTGAGACCACACGATTAGCTGTCACGTTTACGATCACTAGACGATCGTAGCAGTCGTTTAAATTATTATTGTTAAAAGGGCTGTCTTTAAGTATTTTAGAATAAAATTTTATATAAATCAGCCTTGCTTTGATTTCTTTCAAAAAAATCGAATAAGACATGATTTTTTTTAAATATAGGTTTTCTATTTTGTCTTAAAAGAGCAGAATAGGTTAGATAACCATGGCAGATAGACCCTTAGACAGAAAGGACCCCTAGACAGTAAAAGATTCAGATGCAATCTTAAAAAAACGAAAGTATTATATAATTACAGAACATCCAACCTTGACAATAAGTATTTTGTCAATGTATAACATATCTGCTCGTATTGGCATATAGCATTCTAAAAGCGTATGACAAATAATGGCCGCCATAAAACCATCAGTGCGATTCCTTTGGGTGTCGTAAGAGAACACGAGAAATTCCTCATCTAGAAGAGAAGGCTTAATCAAAGAAAGACAATAGGTGAAATAACCGTAAATGTAAAATGCCATGACTAACTAACCTCTCTGTTAAATATGGTAATAAGAATATCTTCTCCCTGCAATGGTTATATATTGATAGCATTAGCAACGTTTCAGCTAATGAATAACTCGCAAAAGGTCTACACAGTTTGAAAAAACTCAATTCGCTAAATGATTGATTCTTAAAATTCCTAATTCGACTACTTCGGAATTTTCACGTATAATGCATTAGGAAATTTCCAAGCTTATATTTGTATGCACGGAAACGTAATTCTCTCTAAACATTTTTACGTTGGTCGATGACGGAAAAAATAGATTGCGCGTTCCAATTATTTATAGATTCGCATAGATTTAGATAACGGATCGGCCATGACGTGAATGAAAGCCAGAAGGCGCGTTGGGGGTGTGACGCGACGTGCGACGCGCACCGAGCGCCCGGCGTGGCGGCCGGTGTCTCGGTGACGCACCCCTCGCATGTTGCGATGTCTTCGACCTGTTACACATATTGAATCAACTTAGGACTCTGACATACTACAGCTTCTTTTACTGCAGACACAAAATCAACTAAAATGTGTAACAATGCGTAATAACGTACGTAGAAAGTTTCTCAAACAAATAAAAAATTATATTTCCATAACTCCTTTAAAGGGATTGTATACATTGACATTGAAATGACATTGAACATTTAAACTTATATCCTACATTAAGGCCTGCGCTTTGCAATTATTCTACCTTAAGGTGAAAATTGGTCATATTGTACTCTACCTGCAAAAGGAGATAAAACATTGTTAATTGATTTCACCATATACATTTGGAAAATAACTACACACTTATTACTTCCTTTTTTATACTTATCGGTAGGGTTCCTTTTATATCCAGAAGTCCGTAAGGTTTGGTAGTATCCTTTTACGCGTTTCTGTCGTCGAATGGCAGCGTACGCACTACTGTGTTCCGGTTTGGAAGATAAGGGAGGCCGTAGTCCAGGGCATATTGGGCAGAGATCCGTGGCCTTTGTTGTTTTAAAGTTGGTTTGTAAACAGTGTACATACGCTACAGTTGTCACTTACCATCAGGTGAATTGTCAGCTCATTTTTCATTCTAACATCTAAAATAATAAAATAGAATGAAGCTTTGAAAATAAAGTATTTATTTCGTAAACAGCAAATGCAAAACATTTACTGCCTTCAGATTTTTTACGACAATGTATCCAATCGATTTTATTTTAACATAGAATTATTTAATTCGACAAAAATTTAAAAATTTTATTGCGAAGATTTTAATGTAGCTAAGTTAAGTGAGATAGAATGTAGTTTAAATTATTTTAATTACAAAAACTAAGCCAGATAAGAGGCAACAATTTAAAAGTCGACGCATTCATAGTGCCGAAGGTTCTTCGACAGCGAGTGGCCATGAGTCAACTACTACGCAGCTCGGAACGTAAATAGTTATTCCCAAAGTACTTATTAACATACTAAAGTAGATATTGTATACGGACTGGAATTTATTTTTCAATAGACAACTGATTTTATATTCTTCCGTCTACAAAACCGTACTTTCTGTAATTTAAGATATCACTTTTAGAATTTCTCCTTTATAAAATTAAATGGATACAAGACGTGTCATTATCTCATAGCTATTAATATAAAAATAATTGTACAGTCTTAACGGTAATTTTTTCAATAAAGACAGCACCGGTGGTTCCAAATCAGAGTTGCCGGCAAGTACCATGTTTGTTTTTAATGATTGTATTTATACATTATTTTACATTTAAAAACAAATTAAAATGAAGCGGAAATGGAATGATGTTTGGAAATTAAAAGTAAATTAAAAATGTGCATTAACAAATAACGTAGCGAAAACACTACAATATGAAGCAACCGCTTTTATAGACACTCCAAAGGTCAACAGTTTTCGATACGTTAGGGTCTAACATCCCCTGCTCTATAATGATTGAGCCGGGGTGCAGCGTCACGTGGCGACGTAGGGTTGAACGCCTGTTTGCGGGGTAGGGGTGTGACCTACTTACCGTCGTGTCAGTGACCGCTATCGACCTTCGAGTATGCATTTAACAAAAAAGCGATTGGAATTCATTCACTGACCTGTTTCAGGTTGTGTAATTAGCTTAACTGTTGTAAATTGTTGTCTTTGTGCTCCGAGCTTTTTGACATACATCGATTTCGTATCATAAACAAAACGCTTATTTTCATAAATTATAGACTTCATTTGCACCAATGAAGTGGTGCCTTTTGTATCCAACAAGTGTCGTCATCGACAGAGTAATAGGCAATCAAAATAGTGCATTTATCTAGCGAAGCGAACCAACTTAGGACCTCGGGTAGATTGCATCACGCGGCTAGAAAGATCGGTCCCCACCAATGATGTGGCAAAGGACGCGAAGTGAAATAGAGATCGTCCTCGAAGCGAGAGCGGTGCACGCGTTGCACTAGTCATTGTGCGATTGCAGTTCGCACGCACGGCCGTCTAAGTGACCTAATAGTGGCTGGAGGGAGGGACCGGGAAACGTAGCGCGGGGAGCGCGCCGCTCGTGCGGTAGGTCGCGCTCACTGCGCGCCCGCCGCCCGCCGCGCTGCCGTACGCCACTGGAAAACTTTCTTCGCCACTTTTCCCCGCGTAAACAAAACCGCGAAAAAATCTACGGACAATTCGCGCCCCTATTTCGCGCCCTACGAATTACGTTAGACATTTCACTTAAATTGTACTGAAAGTTTATAGCCGAGGCTGTGTACTATGTGATCATATCGAACCGTTCGAGGTTCTTTCTTCCTAAGTCTAAAGTTTGGTCGGACTGTGAACAATTATGTGATGATCGTATACAACAGTTTCTCCATATCAAAGGACCGACTGTGCTTAATATGTAATACCCAATACAGCAGAGGCTAAAGATACAGCATATGGATTTAGTATTAAAAAGTCGGTAAAGTTTCTGATTTTTAATTTTACTGTTTTTTATATTTAACCGGCAAATTATGAATCACATTCAGTTTATGTAATGTTGCAAATTTTATAATTTATTTTATTAAATATTTCTGTAATTAATTATAATCAATTGTAACAGAATTGCGGTATAAAGAAAAAAAATCAAATATATTATATATTAGACTGTTAATATTGTGACATAGAACCCTTTGTGATGTTAGCACGCGGGCGCATGCTTCCGGGCGCCGCATCTGCGCGCGCGCCGCTTTCACTTTCTCCTCGCGTACCGCGCGGCATCTCGCGTTAAGCCGCCGCGAGCTGCGGCCACGCTTCCTGCATTTTCCATATATTTTTCACATTTCCTAACTCCGCATTAGTGTGTGAAATACAGATACACCCATTTATTAAGTTTCAAATTGCGTCGTAACCCGTTGTTCAAAATTCCGTGGTTATTATTACATATTAGTCTTAATTGAGATACTATCATCTATAGCTATATTCATAATAGATTAGTTTTCTGTGTTCGGGGCCGCCGCGGCGCTCACATCGTGACGCAACCAGCTAATCTAGTCGGCGACGGCGGGAAGTGCAGTGTCGCGCCCCGCGTCTCACCCCGCGCGCTCCAACTTCGACCACGCCGCGCGGTCGTTGACATTTCACCTAGTTTCTATTTGTCGGTTCTTAAAGTCCACGGTGCTCTTTTTCTTAGTCGGGAAGACGAAAGGTCGTCAGTGGCTATTGTTGATCGCGCCCCGTATGCCCACAGGCGAATCGGCAGCTGACACCAGCACGTCGTCGCCGGACCCGGGCCCGCCGTCGCCGCGCATGGCCGAGACGGGCTGCAGTACGCCGCCGCATCCACCGCCTGTGTTCGACGGTGGGGGCTCGCCATCGCCGTCCTCCGCTTGTCATCCCACCGTCATTCGATCAGCACCACCTTACTCCGTCATCAAGTTCGAGGGAGCGTCCGCTAATATCAAAGCAGAAAGTTCTCCAGCGAGCAACAAACTAGATACACCGACGCCGTCCCAACTCTCATCTGTGAAGCTGGAAAGCCCGCCGCAGGATTTGCCTCAACCGTACAGGCCCAGAGCACTGGCTCCGCCACCTACTAGCACTCATTCACCACTATCACCGGGCCACTGGCCACCCTCCGCATGTATCAACGGTGTCAAACCGGAATTGATAGGCGGACACTTCCCACCGCAACCCCTAGAACCCAAACCTGGTGTGAGAGGTCCTGCTCAATGGCGAGGGTCACCTGCTGTCATCATGGGTGAATCTGGTGGCGTACGAACGATGTTTTGGACGTTACCAGCACCAACTTCAAATAATGAACCTGCAGCGAGTGCGTCGCATACACCAGCACCGCCCACGCCTGATCCAGCTACGTGTACTGAAGAATCAGCAGCACGATTACTACTTAATCTTGGAGGTGATTTAAGAAGACCGAGGGGACCTCCATTGAATATGGAGCTACTTTGGGCAGGAGACGTGTCTCAATTACCAGCTAACCAACAGATGCACGCTTTAAATTTAAGCGCAGCAGCGGGCGGCGTGTCAGGGACGTCAGCTATCGCAAGCGCTAGTGCACTTTCAATTCCACGACCCGAGCTTCGGGCATACGCTCCTGAAACCGAACGCGATGAAGATGAACAACCAATGATTTGCATGATATGCGAAGATAAGGCAACAGGATTGCACTATGGAATTATCACATGTGAAGGCTGTAAGGGATTCTTTAAACGGACTGTTCAAAACCGACGCGTTTATACATGCGTTGCAGATGGTGGCTGTGAGATCACAAAAGCGCAACGTAATAGATGCCAATATTGCCGGTTTAAGAAATGCATTGAACAAGGAATGGTGTTACAAGGTTGGTATACGTCTTACTTATTATAAAAATTACTGTCAAAAAAAGGGTAAGATATATGTCTAATATTCTCTTTTTTACAACAGCTGTCAGAGAAGATCGCATGCCAGGAGGTCGAAACAGCGGCGCCGTCTACAACATGTATAAGGTTAAATATAAGAAACATAAAAAAGCGAACACAAAAGCAGCGACGGCAACGAGTCGAGCTTCACCACCCGAAAAACCTAAGGACCCGTTGCCACCACTCCCACCGCACCTTGTAAATGGGACCATACTTAAGACTGCACTGACTAACCCAAGCGAGGTAAGACGCTCTAAAAGAAATAGAAAGGTGTAGTAGTTTAAGAATACACTAAATCATTCACGTAAAATTATTTATTTTAATTATTTATCATTTTAATTATTTATTATATTTTAATTATTTTTTAAGGTGGTTCACTTGCGAGCGAGACTGGAAAGCGCCGTGTCATCGTCACGAGATCGGGCAGTTCCCTTGGAGAGGGCGCTACATATGATACGAGCTCTAATCGACTGTGACGCCATGGAAGATATCGCCACCGTCCGACATCTACCGGACCTACTCCACGACACCTCGGAGATAGGTGACAAACTCTGTAAGATCGGAGACTCCATCGTCCATAAAATGGTCGCCTGGACGAAAAAGCTGCCATTCATAATGGAGATTCCGATGGAAATTCATTCAAAATTATTAATGGAGAAATGGCACGAGATCTCAGTTCTAACAACTGCTGCGTATCAAGCGATGCATGGGAAACTTGCTCATGCACCACCTTCATCGGACCATGAGCACGATTTTATGCAAGAGGTAAGCATTAACTTCATTATACTAAAAATGTACTGTAGTGAAAGTATATATTGACCTTTGATGAGCTTTAAGACAATAATTAGGTATCATCATATTTCGGTAGTCTATGCTCGGGGTTTCTGTGCGTGATAAACTCAGAAATGGGGATATCCGCAGTAGAACCAGAGTGAACGACCGGCATAGCCCAACAGATTAGTAAGCTCAAGTAGCAATGGGCCGGCCATATAGCTCGAAGAACCGATAACCGATGGGGAAAAAATGTTCTCGAGTGGCAGCCTCGTACCAGTAGAGGCGTAGTGTAGGGCGACTCCCCACTAGATGGAGTGACGACCTGGTAAGACATGCAGGAAGTCGATGGATGCAGGTGACTCGGGAGCGTGCTTTGTGGCATTGCTTGGGGGAGGTTTATGTTCAGCAGTGACTTGTGAAGGGCTGTAATGATGATGATGATGATATTTTTGGTAGTTTCACATCTCGCAACTACATAAATAACACTGCAGTCATTAATCTTTATTATTTTATTCAAAAAATGTTAAGACCTTTAAGCCGTTTGTACAAATAGTATGTTTCAGTACATCATCTTATTACTAGATCTATGTAATGAACCCTAGAACGCGGCAATAGCCGGTCACATTAGATCCAAAGACTTCCGCCACATGCGCCGGAGTGCAGTTACGTGATCTGCATCGACGTTTGCGTAATCACGATAGAAAGTCGCCGGCAAACTAGCTGCATTCGGATGGTCGCATATACGATACAGAACTTGTTTCGCTAGAATCGGGCAATGAAGCTATATATTGGATATTTCTAATACCTAAATTATTTAACGCTTTAATGCAGCAAATAATGGAACTATTTATTTCCTGTTAATCGGATTGATACGTTTAGTTTACTTTGTGTTGTTCAATAATTTGAACATTTTGTTGTCTAAGTTAAAGATAAAGTTACGGCTTACTACGTACCACTCCTGGTGTTTCATTGAGGTTCAAAACAGTGTTCTTTGTTTTAAGAAAATGATAATTGAAATACAGTTTTTAAATCGTGAACACGAACGGTTGCATTTATTACGTAAACGTAACATTAACGGTAACAGCGGTAGTTACACAAAGACTATTTTCATTGTCTAGTGCATTTCCTTCTCAGTTGCGTGTGTGATATTACGTAAAAATTTCAAGCTTATGTGGTTCCCAATTTATTTGGATATATCGTAATAAAGTTTATATACAAGAATTCATTCATTTAATCTTTTTTGATGAAAAACAAAGAATGTGAAAGTAATTTAATTTTTAAACCACTTTATTAGTCATCTCTAAAAAAAACATTATGTAAATAATAACACTTTTTACGGAAGAACTACATCAAATTAAGTTTAGAGTGCCATTTGTGAAAGAACTCTGTTGTACATTTGTAAACATAAACTATTTCAACTTTTTTATTGTCTATTATCTTTATTTGATTTTTTTTTGTGAGACTTTCTAAAACTTAATATATTTAACAACGTTACCTTTCTTTCTACAAGGTAAACGCAAACCTGCGGACGCTACAAAACTGTCTGACGTCGTTAATGGGGCGCCCCATCACGTTGGAACAACTGCGGCTAGATGTGGGTCTTGTTGTCGAGAAGATGACGCAGATCACGTGCGTGTTCCGCCGCATACAGCTACGCATGGAGGAGTACGTCTGCCTTAAAGTCTATATATTGTTAAATCAAGGTACGTGTATTTCATTCTCACCGTTATTAATTGAAAAATTATCTGTGTAGCTATAGGTATATTAATTGTAATAATAATATTTGATGTTTGCTGGTGACCTAAAAAGCCCCATATCACCCCATTCCGTCCCGTGGGTGTCGTAAGAAGAAATACCAGCAATATCTCAAAGCTTTCGATAGATGGCGGTAAAATCTTCTCGGTTACGCCAGACGCAAAATACCCAAACCGGCAACCAGGATCTGCGCTTAAAAGTGCGAGCGGTTTCGCACAATCGCCAATTCGCTTGTCTAGTGTGGCAAAGATCAAAGATCATAGAAGTCAAACCTGGTTGTTTACTAGTTGATAAAGAGGAAGAAATATCTATTATATTTTTAATTGGCAGATTTCAACCACAGGGACACTGAGAGTATCAAATACTTTACTGCACAAAGTCTGTTCAGATTTAAACAATTGCTATGATATCATGTTTCTGGCTGACAGTGACCACGTCCGAATAAATCAGGAATATTCAACTTCGCAGATTCTTTTAAAATGATCGTTACAAGTGTTATTCGTGCCTAAATTGTTATTATGCATAAGATCGGCAGACGTTAGTAACTTTACTACCCGTAACCGTACCCGTGTAACCAGACCCTTACCCTGGTACAATTTATTAGTTAACAAAATTTAAAACTATTACCCTGGATGGTGGATCACTTGGCTCGCGGGTCGTTGAAGAATGCAGTTAACTGCGCATTGTAGTGTGAATTGCAAGACACATTTGAACATCGACATTTCGAACGCACATTGCGATCTGTGGAGAAACATTCAGGACCTCTCCTATCTGAGGGTCGGCTGTAAAAAATATGAACCACACTATTCGTGACGCGTTTTTTTACTGTTAATGAGGTTTTCCATCTTAATCAAGAATAACAACATATATAGATTTTGATGCTTACTCTATATTAAATGTCAATGGGCATCCAATTACCATCAGGTGTACATTTAGGTGTAAATTTATATTAAAACTCGGTGTTGTGATCATTGCTAAATTAACACTTAATAATTTCACATAAATACAACAATAAACATTCAAGAATTACAAACAGACATGCCAATTTTATTTTTGGTATCGCGTATTATAAATTTTCATCTCGACGTATCGCCTAATGTCAAAATCAAATCAAAAGTTGTTCGAATAAAGTTTTTACAATAAGCAATTTTGCTCAGAATATAAAAAATAACTATGGACTGTAATTTTATATATGTATTACAATTTAAGCTTAATAAATTTGATAGTCAAAACTGCATTATGAGTAGTTAAATTGTATGTTTTAAGTTATTACTAGTAAAGCTTTTTTAAACACTGATACTTCATTTATAGTTAAAATTTTAGTATTTTTAATAAATATTATTATATATTATTACATTTTCCTGTCATTAAAAAACACGTGTGCAGTTCACACGCGATGGAAGTGAAACCTTCAGAAAACTAAACTGCGAGAGCATGCGACGATTTCGGAGTATCAGGAGTAGGATAATTGTAGAGTTTATTTATTTTTATATTGTTATCAAGATTAAAAGTAATTTTATACTTTATTCTACATAATATACTACGTTACATATTATACAGACTCCACCCCACTTGACTTAAATTCCGTCATCGTTAGTACTTAAATATTTACTAATCAACAAATTGTGTCGTAAAACCTTACTGTTTATAGATCACATGCATAATTTCTATACATATTATGCAACCCTGTAAACTGTATTCTGTCGCATTTTCTCAAGCAGAATCCTATAGATGTATGTTTGTCTCTTTTTAGAGCCGCTTTTTCGTTTCATCGAGTTTGAAACCGACGACTCTAAAGATGTTTTCAGTTTAAGAACAGCAACATTCTCTCGCAAGCAGCATCCTATAGATGTATGTTCGTCTCTTTTTAGTGTCGCATTTTCGTTTCATCGAGTTTCAAACCGACGACTCTAAAGATGTTTTCAGTTAAAGAACAGCAACATTCTCTCGCAAGCAGCATCCTTTAAATGTATGTTCGTCTCTTTTTAGTGTCGCATTTTCGTTTCATCGAGTTTCAAACCACGATGATTCTAAAGATGTTTTCACTTCAAGAACAGTATTTATATTAGCAGAACTATATAAAACAATACCAAAACATTACATCATTATATTCCGCATATTTCATTAATTCCGTTTCTCACTACTAAATAAAAACAAAATATAAGTAACTCATTTAAAAAAATCTTAATATACATTATATTTGGGCTAAATGTAATATTAACACGAATACAATTTTAAATAAACAAAAGTTTTTGTGTTAATTGGACTTTATTTTAGCAACTTCAAACGGATATTGCATATCAAAATAGTGCTTTTAGATAAAGTGTAACCTTTCACCGCCTGACATGTTATTAAGGACGTTGTTAATGAGACTAAATAAATAAAGTGTGTAAAATCATTTCCTAGTTATACAAATTTGGAACAAATAGAACGTAGACGCATCAAATTTTATTTGCATGTTTTTGGAGTGTCAATTGTCTTCAGCAGCATACATTATTATTATGTTGGTTATGTTCGCTCAATTACCAGGCGAAGCCAAATTGTATAACATGAAATTTAAAGATTTTTTTACCATGCTAGAAACACACTCGGTCGACTCGACCGGGGTAGAACTAAGTAGGTTTTATGATGAAAGACGCTTTTTACTAGTAAAGAGGCATTCTATCTTATTCTTCTGGGTTACAACGCGTCAAGAGAAAAGATGTTGTCGTCTAGGAGCACAGCAACCACTTAAACGTAGTAGAGCCAGGTTTCAGCTATATTCTGGTTGTAGCATGAATGGGTCGGCTCAACCGGGGTAGGGCCATCATCTAACAGTTTACCGATATCGATAATATAGTATCGTGAGTGTAGAGAACCAAAGACTCTTTTTACTGGAAACGAAGCATTCCATCTTAGTCCTCAGGGGTGACAAAGCATCTGCATTTTGATTTATAATCGAGGATAAATGTAGATGTCTATGAGCCACAGCATCCACTTACTATCGGGTGGACCGTGTGCACGTTGGTCACGCATATTCGTTAAAAAAAACTATTTGCTTTGCATCTTTAACGGATACACGCTTACAATGCAAAAAGGTTTAATACATACATAATCTAAGAATTGGATAAAGCGGAGCTTTCCCTGGGTTCTTTGTAAGCTAAAGCTATTGTTGTTATTTTTAAATCAGGGCGACCAGTACATCATCATTTATATTTATTTATTATTTTATTGTTGGAGAATAATTGTATACGACTATTTTTACTGATTTATTTAAACGCGTTTTATTTAACTTAAATGTTATATACCTAGACGCGATAATATCTGTAAAATTAGCTTTATTCAATGTGTAGTGTTTGTGTACTGGTAAATATAAGAAATAATTTTGGATAAGAATTGTTCAACGTAAGCCCATCTTCAAAAAAAACCGACCGCTTAAAAAAGTATACTATATCACGAATAAAAAAACATACAAAATGGACATACACGTGTACGTATTTTCAAAAACATTACCGTCCTTTTGGGACAGTCAGGTTATTTCTTATAAAAACATTTAGAAACTTTAGAATCTTTGTGATTTGAAAGTCGATGAAACAAAAAAGCGTCACTAAAAAGAGACAAACATATACATATACATATATATAGGATATAACCTGCATGAGATTGAAATAGAATACAGTGTAGTAAGCGACGGTATACAGAGGGCAAGATGCAAACAGCGAACTTAAAAGGTTCTGGATTCGAATCCACCATATTCGAATATTGTCATGAACCACTCCTAACGCCTAGCTTTTTCAGCTTACCAGTAGTGAATAAAGGAAATATTGCTAATGTTAATAGTATTACTAGTATTTAAAAAAAACAGTGTTCCTATTATCTCTGTCTCTTCATTGTGTGGTGCTTTAATGATACATATATAAATACTAACTGCAACAAATAAACAATACTTAAAATATATTAAATGAATAAAAATAATCATATTGAATAAAATTATCACATTAAAACAATCCACGATTTTATAACGGTAGGT
>DWHP01004088.1:0-12855 GCA_018247895.1 Parnassius honrathi
ATCTAGTATCGAACAGAAGAATTAAGCTTTCTAGAAGCCCCACACTCGAACTTTCTGCGTCTGGTCAGTCAGCCCCCGTATTTACTGGAATATTCCGGATGTTTCGTCGTCACGAACTTCAAGCTCGTAACAATATTTTATATGTGAGGTTCTTTTTTGTCACATCTAAAGTACATGTGGTAGTAATATCTTTAATGATTTTACTGAGTAACCTAAAAGACCTAAAGCCTTGTAAATCCTTATAAAATACTTACACAATTTTTTTAATAAGTTACTAAAGTATTAGTATTATATTTTTGTGGAACCTTTTCAATGTTACATACATAAAATTTTGTAAATTGTTTTACATTACCAAGTTATGCATAAAATTTTACAAAATTTTATATTTGTTTAATAACTTGACGAAACCCACATATACATAAAATAGAATACATAATCGAAAAAAGTTAAAACTAATCAGATGTCATTAAAATAAACAAGAATCTCCTTAGGAAGAAAAGTATGCTAACTTTATTTGATCACCAGTATACGTCCCACGGTTGGACACAGGACTCCGCTTATTTCTAAAAGGCTTTAAGGGCAACGTGACTCTACGCCGCGCTACTACAATTCACGTTGGAAGATTTCATAGGCACCCGATTTATAACTTAAGCATGCAGATTTTCTCGTGATGTTTTAATTCACCACTGAGAACGTAAATCAGTGTTTCAATTGCAATCGAAAATTTCATTGGCCCCAAAGGACTTGAAAATAGGTTTGCTCATCTACTTTGCGCTTCTGCAGGCGAACGCTTATCCTAGTACATACTTACTCTCATAATATATTAAGTAGCAATTTATTACTAGACCCTTTTCAAATAATCGTTGGCACGTCTGTTAATGATCGTGTAACTTCTGAGCGAATTGAACGATTGATTCTTAATCAAGGATGGATGAAGTCTACGGCCTACAGCGAACACTTGCCAACATGTGGCCTGTTGGCTCGTATGGTCACACCTATTCCACATTTTTTTGTGTATGATTTTTGTAAATGATTACTTATAATATACGTGGCAAATCCATACCGCAGATAAATAATGGTTGCATCACGAATGGTTCGACTCCACTAGGGAAGGACCACGATCTCATAGAATACCAGCATAAGATATGCTTAGTGCTGCTCAGTTTCTCACGGTCCGTGATAGGACCCATACTCTTACATTCTGCAACCAGCGTGAGATTCCAGATTTATACTGCTGTATTTCATGAAGTAAGTGTACATTAACGGAGATCCTTTTTACAAGAAATGTGGCATTCTATCTTAGTCATCAGAAGTGTTAACGCACGCAAGTTAATAGCATTGGGTGACAAACAAGCACACAGCCCACCTGATGGTAAGTGGATGCTGTGGCCCATAGACATCCACAATTATCCTCAATAAGAATCAAGATACAGATGTGATGTTACCCCTTAAGAGTAAGATGGAATGTCTCGATTCCAGTAGTAACAACCATAACCAGTAGTAATAGTAAAAAGGGTCTCCGGTTTTCTACACTCAGCGTATGAAACGCAGCAGAATTACGCTGCTATTCTATGAGAGCGTGGTCCCGCCCTGGTAGAGCCGACCCATTCGTGGTACTACTATAATATAGCTGCAGCGTGGCTCTACTAATACATACATATGTACATAAATATATTAATATCATAATTAAATGAATGCTGTAATAAATCAGGTAACAAGCTATTATCCGTCATATCTGCCACAAAAGACGGTCTTGTGCAACTATATCCATTGAATTTCTGCGCGTCTTAATAAATCCTTAAATATGGTTTAATTAAAAGAAATAGTTATTTTGTACCGTGTGTGTAACACAGTACAAAATAACAAAAAAAACATTGTTTAAAAATCATGTTATTGACCTGCACCAGGTGCAAAACTTATGATGCGTGGGTTTGGACCAGCTGCTGACGCAAAACTAACCAATTATGCAAAAAAAACTATATTACTCTACACGCAATGTTAAATTATTAATTAAATAAGAGATCTTTATTAATTAATGAACTAAGAGACCTCGGAATATGGTGCAAATTTTGGAACCCTTCTGAATAAGGTGCCTTAAATTTCGTTGCGCGTGGCAGTGGCAAACAACTTCACCAACTAAATTTACCTTCAAATTTACATCAATGATTACATAATCTAAGTTCCTACGCAAGAAAAATTCAATATGTTATACCCAAATTACTGGATATAAGCAAAAAATAAAACAAAATTGTTTTAAAATTTTCTTGTTTAAAATGCTTCATAAAATTTTGTTAAAATTTACATTTTAATAGGACTCTTTGAGAATATACTAATATAATAAAGCAAACGGAAATTAAAAAAGACGTCTCACTGAAATGGAATACTAATAAAGTAAAAATCTGCACTGTTTACTGAAAGCAAGTAACTGGTAATTAAAAATAATATATTTAAAGTTTATACACAAAAATAATTTTCTTACATTTTTATCCCAAATTAATAATGAGATTGGTTATCGGGTTTATTCACATCGTAATAATTAAAGTAATCATCACCATCACCACCAGCATCAATTGTATCATGATTTATACCGCCAAGATTACCAAGCTGCATAAAAAAACGAAAACTTCTTCATTTCTATGGGCCACAGCATCCACTTAACATCAGGTGAACTGTAAGCTCTCTCTAGTACTCTTATTCTATAAAAAAACTTCCAAAAAACTTGTCTTTCTTTCAACAGAAGTCAGCTCTATGAGGGTGAGATCATGAAGCCGCCTTCTATTTTGTTGAGATTCACTTAGATTTCTTCGATTTGACGTTCAACCTCGGCTTCCTATCAAAGTCCATAGAGCTCCCGCATAGATGCTTCATAAGGGGGATATTTGCCATAGTTGCTACGTTAGGCACGCTTATTGGCAACCGCAGTGTTTTATTTTCTAGTTTAGGAAGACGCTGCTAGCCATCTCCTGTCTTGTTTCCCTCTGTCACCTTTTATGAAACGGGACGATAAGGGACAGTGAACATTAATGCACTATCACTTTACACGGATAATTGACATTTAATATTGTTATATATATTTTCAGTTTCGTATACATTTTATTCCAACGTTTACGTTATTCACGACAATTTTAGTGAGAAAAATTTTTAAGCAAATAAACACACTCCCCGCTGCCCCGCATTGTTAGCGGACTACAACTACCTTGAAAACTTTTTTTTTCGGTTTTTATTCTTCACTGCCGTGCACTTAGACAAATCAGCAAATTTAATTTGTGCCGGCGGGAACCGCACCTGGGTTGCACGCGTGCCGTGAAATTTACAGTAAAAGTACAGTAGAGTACACTTTACAGCCGATCTCTTAATCCCGGAGCTGCAACGTCCCTATTTTATATATAGCTTATTTATGTATATTATTTTACTTATTCATATATTACTAGTAAATTGTAACAACAGTAAGCAAGTCTTATAAATATTTGCGAATTAATTAAATTAACTTTTCCTTCCGTTCGATGAAGGTAAAAAAAACTTGAGATCCGTTATCCGTGCTTCTTATTTTACTTTTTATATAATTTAAATTTCACGGGTAAAAGTAACAGACATAAACTACAGCATAACTAATACCTTTACAACTTCACGTTGTCCATGTTTGTCAATTTAATCAAGTTTCGTCTCTACGGAATAATGAAACCATCTCCTCAATAGCTGGTATTGAGGAGATGGTTTCATTATTAGCTTTCACTTGTTGATTTCATTTCAAACGTACTGCGAAATATTCTCAAATCGTTGACATCAAAGGACCTTTAAGTTTTTGCCACTGTTTACTTGATGCTTATTAAATATAACATTACCCTCAAGTCTGCTTTTTTAAAAGCTCTCGAGTTTTCTAGCTTTCCGCACTTTTGTGAGTTATAATTATGTGTTTACAATTTTGGACCACATCGTAGTCTGTAACAATTGTATCACTTTTTGAGTGTGATTAGATATTTTATCATCATCATCATCATTACAGCCCTTCACAAGTCCACTGCTGAATATAGGCCTCCCCAAGGAATACCCCAAAGCACGATCCTGAGCCACCTGCATCCATCGACTTCCTGTATGTCATGCCAGGTCATCGCTCCATCTAGTTTGGGGTCGCCCTACACTACGCCCACCGGTACGAGGCTGCCACTCAAGAATCTTTTTACCCCATCGATTGTCGGTTTTTTCGAGCTATATGGCTGGCCCATTGCCACTTCAGCTTACTAATCCGTTGGGTTATGTCGGTCACTCTGGTTTTACTGCGGACATCCTCATTACCCCGAACCGAAACTCCAAGCATAGCCCTCTCTATAGCTCGCTGAGCGACATTGAGCGCATCCAGATATTTTTATATTTAAAGTAATAAGGTATATCTTCTTATTTATAAATAAAACCTATCTATTGTTATGTCTTGTTGTTCTTTCGTGAATATTGGTTACTTTGTACCATAAATATATAAATATTTTGTGGAATCTATCCGATCCTAGCAAAGCAAAGAACAAAAAAAAGTTACAGAATAAGTGTGACCAAACGAGCAAACAGTCCTGTTGTAAAATGTATGCTGTGGCCTGTAAATTTCATTTATCCTTGATTAAGAATCAAACCGGTGATGCGTGGGCACATCTGATGACTAAGATAGAATGCCACCTTTCCATTAAAAAGGATTTCCATTGTTATGGTGTACTATAGCTGTATGATAACTACAGCACGAAAGGCTTAGCTCGACCCCTTCCCAAAATAACATAACAAAGAGCAGCTTGCTGGCAGAGTTATGTGGTCAGTAAAGTGAATCGGAGACCCTTTATACCGGTAAATGGGCATTCTATTCTTAGACCTCGAAGTGATCCTCACCACTAGGTAAGCTGTTTGTAAGCTTGAAACTATTTTGTTAAATGGAGTGACAAACGAACTTACCGTCCACCTGATGGTAAGCGGCTGCTGCAGTCCATGGACACCTGTAGTCAATTTCAAACCTTAAAGAATTCACTATACGTTGTCACTTCTGAGGACTCTAAGGACTTCGATGGAATGCCTCATAGTCTGTTATTATATTATCTTTCTATACCCGACAAGAACACATCAGTGCAATCACTGCTATTTGGCGGCAGTAATGGGTAACAGGGTGGTACCTATTCAGACGTATACCGCGGAAGTAACGAGTCCTGCCACCTAGTAGACTTCACACTCTTACTGAATATTACAACTTAATTATAAAAAACAGAATATTATATACGTATACGATAAAAACTTGTGGAGGCGTTGTCACCACGTTGCAATTCGCAGACAAAACCACGCTATGGAAATTTCCTTACAATCATACGAAGTGACGGTCCAAGATCCCCACATCTACAGTCTACTACTAAAAATGGAAGAAAGATACGTAGATGGATAACTAACACAACATTCCTCATAAAATAGTGTATCAGCTATAATGCTTATTTGGCGACAGAGAGAAACTAAAACAGAAATTTGTCAGCAGCGTCTTACTAATGAACACTCAATAAAGAATGGCAAACCGCCTGCCATGCGTGGTGACAACGGCGAAATCCTCCCTATGAAGTAGCTACGGGAGATCCCTATGTTCAGCAGTGGCTGTAAACATTCATTGGCTGTAATGGAAGCAAAATACAGATGTCTTTTTGTCTTATTAATATTTTAGTGTTTTGTTTCGGTTACCAACAATAACACAAGTGTTATGTTTGTACGCTCGCAGGCTCCGCAGCTAACAATAAATTCAGGGCTTACCGTACCCAGCTCGGCGCCAGAATGCTTCTGCACTGTAATCCCTCAGTTTAGCTATTGGCTTTGCATTCAACATTCATTTGAATGTTTTTAAAATAATATGTTGCATTTCTCTATATATTCACTAAATGTCATATCTGATATGAACATTTTTAAAAATTTATTAACTTAGACCTGTGTAATATACTTTTTATCTATTTTAACGGACGGACTGCCTGAAAGATTATCTATCTACCTTGGTAATATGTAATTTTATTACGCGGCTTTTAGCTAATTAATTTTTAGCATCTTTAACATAATGGATTTCCGCAAAGCAACACCTTATTCCAATGATCATATCAGATAATATTGTTTATAGTTCGTTGATAGCCACTTGTTTGTCCATTTTCTATTTAATTATCATTCACTTCAATAATATGCAAGTAACAACTTGAGAAAGAACTTACTTAAATAAAGTAATGTGTTAGTTTTGTTTAAAATACTGAAGTGTCAGTAATTTACAGTCCACCCGATGGTAAGTGGCCATACTTCAAACAAAGAAGGCTACAGATACTTTGCCTCTGAAGATTTAGATTGAATGCCTCAAAGCCAGTAATACACTATAATGCACTGAATGTGTACACTTACATTGGTTATTAAAGTAAAAGAAAAAGGTTTATTATTTTTTGCTTTTCTGTTTATTTTGGTGGTTTAATTTTTTTATTAAAAAGTTTTTATTTTATAATTTTTTGTGGCTTCTACTAATTACTCTTTAATTTTTGATTATTTTTAAATTAGCTACTTACCTTACTTTAGCTATTAACTGCTATATAATTCTACTTTAACTATTATTTGTTTAAAGCTGTAATCGACCTCGGAAAGAAAGTGTTTGCCAAAGGGCAGGCATATGTGGGACTGAGTAGAGTAAAATCACTTGACTGTATCGCGTTATCAGATCTAGAGCCAAATAATGTATTACAAAACCTCACGATGAACGAGCTTTAGCAGAAATGCAGTGACTAAGAGGTCCACACACAAGAGACTGACAGGTCTAAAGCTCATTCATCGTGAAATTTTTTTTTGTAATGTAATATTGTAATACACATTTTAGCAATAAAATCTGAGAATAAACAATAAATTAACCCTACTTTCCCATCCCTAGAGTAATTTTTTTATGGGACCGACTTCGAAGTATACCGTATCCAATAAAAAAAGAAATAGCAAAATCGGATTATTCTGTAATAAATATCTCCTATTTTACCACCCATAGGGTAATAATTTGTTTCCAAATTAATGTGAGGCCAATTTCGAGGTACACCCAATCCATTAAAAAAGACTTAACAAAATCGGATCATTCTGTAAAACGTTATGCGTGGTCGTACATAAAAAAAATACGCGTCGACTTGAGAACCTCCTCCGTCTTCTTTCGTCGGTTGAACACGACCGCCGCCAACTATGTTCAGCAGTGGATGTTTGAAAGGCTGTAACAGATAACGTAAAATTATCTATGTTATTGCACAAAGCGGGAAAGAGTTAGAAGATCAGGCTTGTAACAGAAAAACAATGTAATATATGTAAATTTAAATTCTGTATTCATTCCCTACGAATGAATATGTATTCCCATAATCACAAATTTAGACGAATGAATCTTCTTTAAATATTATCCCTACTCCGAAATATTTTGCTTTCGACGCAGTTTTACTTGTTATGTTAATTTTATCATAATATTCAATGATGTCGGTATAACCGAGGCCGGGTTCTGTTTCCATTTGAAGCTAAAGTTTACGATTATTATCACGTTATAACAACTTTTATAGCCTATGTTATTCTACTACTGGATGTAGGCCTCTTCAAGAATGTGTCAACTAGCTTTTTTACATAAAAGTAAGACTGACAAACTAGAAGAAATAATGAAAAACGAATACAGTCCATCTGATAGTACGTCTGTGGATTGTGTACTATACAGACACCCACAGCTATCCTCGGTTAAGAATAAAAATATTGATGCGTTGTCACCCAAACAAAGCAGAGGTTGCTCAACAAGCTATGGAGAGGTTTATGATCTGGGTTTCTCTGCACGATAGATTTTGAGATAAGAATATGTGCAATAGAACCAGAGTTACCGATATAGTCCAACGGAGTTAGCAGAAGTGGCAATGGATCGGCCATATAGCTCGAAGAAGGGACAACCGATGCAGAAAAAGGGTTGTGTGGCAAACTCGTACCTATAAATGAGTTTTCAATGGATTCATTGTGACCAACGAGCACACAGTCCTCATAGTAAGAAGATGCTGTGTCTCATAGACATCTACCCCCCGATTATGAATCAAAGTGCAGATGTATTTTTACTGCTAAGAACTGAAGTGAAATGCCTCGCTTCCAGCAAAAAGGATCTCCGGTTATTTACACTTACCTTACGAAACACAGCAGCATTAAGCTGCTATTTTACGCTGTTATCCTGTGAGAGCGTGGTCCTAGCCCAGTTGAGCCAACTCATTTATGCTACAACCATAATGTAGCTGCTGCGAGGCTCTACCACGTATGGAAGTGTAGGACGGCCCTCCCCTAGATACTCGTAAATTGACAACCAGGTAAGAGATGCAAGAAATCAATGGATGCACGTAGATAAGGACCGTGATTCGTGGCATTCCTTAGTGGAAGCATTTGTTTAGCATTCGACTTTTGAAGGGCTGCAATGATGATGACAAAGATGATGCCACTCCTAAGGATTAATATAGAATGCATCAGTACTAGTAGAAAGGGTTTCCAGTTCTTCACTCAATAAACGAAACACTTTCCTCAGTGCCGTAAGCATAATACTTCTTCAGCGTGGCTCTAAATGTCAAAAATAACATAAATTGAAAGACTATACTTGCATTACTAAATAGGCAAGTTAATGAACGCAGAGCCTGTATGCAATGGTGATGCTGCACCAATCTTTGGAATTGTTTAAGTGGTAGACTCGCTGTAGTTATATTACGTAGATGCGTCTTTGTTCTAGTGGTCGTAAGCATTACTGCTGATCATGTGGTACGGGATTGAATCCCGGTTCGGGTCCAAAATAAGTTATTGCGGTTTTCTGTAAAGGAACTCTCAGTAGTAGCCGTGAGTAATTAAGTTGGTGATGTTTCACTCCCGTGCTTTAGAAAACATGTATAGCCGTCGGTACTGCGCCTAATCCCTCTCTGGTGTTTTTTAAGGAATAAGGTTGATAACGAGCACACAGTCTATCTGATCTAACCTCAATAAATAATCAAATGCAGATAAGTTCTGACTACTGAGGATCAAGACAAAATGCCTTATTTCCGGTCATAGGAGATTCCGGTTGTCTACAGTCACCATACGAAACATATTTTACGCTGGTGTTCTGTGAGAGCGTGATCCTTCTCAGGTCGATGGTGTCTATGGGAGTTACGGAAAGCTCCTGTGCTTTCGCACACACTCGTAAATTTTATTCCAGTCCTGCATAGACAGTTTGTCTCCGTTCAGCTATGTGGCCGTGATGAAATTCTTTCTGAACGTCATTACTATGTGGACGTTTTTGTGCTCGACTTTAAAGAGTCACTCTTCTACATTACATAAAATAGTGGCGTAATGCTGCTATTGTACGGCAGCATTACGCCACGTACGCCACGTAAGTGAAGAGAACCTGTAACCCTTTCACTGGAAAAGAGGCACGTGCAGATGCAGGTAACTGCACTGAAATTCTTAATGTATGTGAACTGATGATATTAATGTGCCATTGCTCATTATCAAGCATCAGGTAAACCATATGCGTGTTTGTCAAGTTTTTACTTGTATTATCTTATATACTATTGTCCTTTTACCTTTCAGTTTTTCCTATAGTTAATAGATGCTTGACATTTAAAAAACGAATTTTCTTAATACACCTAACACTCGCACTAGATATTTTTTCCGTTTTCTACTTATATAGTTATTTTTAACTTCATTTTTCGATATTCAAAAGGGTTTGTTATAACACTGGTTGCTGTGGCATGGTGCAGGTAACATAAATTCTTCAAGTCTCGGCCTTTACATGTTTCCTTTGATATAAATCTGTTTGGTACCTACAGTTTAGTCGACTCGTCTAAATATAACAGTCCTGTAATAATTTTTAGATGATAATGGTATTTCAGCAATATTTACAAGATACAACTTCCTAAAATTTTGCAGCCTTTGTTAGTAGTTAGAATTACTATCAAAAACAAGAGGAGACCTAAAGTAGAATAACCTGCTCCTGATATTTGAAAATATATGCTTTAAATGTGTCCTTCCTTTGCAATGAAGTGCGCTCTAGATAAACATGGAGCACTGCGACATCGTCCACACTGTTCACTCTCAATATAACGTGAACCTTTTCTTTCATACCCACCACTTCTATATAGTTTCGATATATAGTTGACGTGAAGCACGGACGCTCCGGAAAGTCTAGTCTGTTAACATGTTTAAAATCGTCCCCACCATTACATCAGATTTGATAGACCACAAATTCTTGTGAAAGAACACCGATTTCTACCAAGGATGATACGCGAGGCTATTGAAATAAAAAAAAATCTTAATTTCAAAGAAGATGGGTGGGTGTCGCCATCAAAACTTAATCCAAACTTAAGCATACCGCTGCATGACTTCCAGATACTGTAAGCTTGTTCTGCGTAGATTTATATTCAAAACTAAAGGTACCCGGGCTAACAAAGACATTGGGACCTTAAACATTTCAGTCCCCCACCCGTGACCATGGACGCTGTAAAGAACCCGAATTGTCGTGATTTAAATAAAGTTAATTAAATGCGATTGAATCCTTATAAACAGTTTTATTTAAATTGAAATTTATATAAGTTATAAGAAATCTTAATGATGATCAAAAAATAACTTATTAAAATCATGATTTTTCCTTCTACGGCCACACTATTTAGCGTAGAAGAGAGGTATCTATACTCGGAATTTTTCTATAAATAGTCAATTTCGTAACGAGGATATCCGCGGAAAATAAAGGTAACTGGAGGAACAAGAGGACATCAGTGAAATTAGTATGTATTTAAAAAAAATATTTTCCCCATTTGCTGTTGTGTTTCGTATGGTGAGTGTAGAGAATCGAAGAATTTTTTACTGGAGACGAGGCATTACATTTTAGTCCTCAGGGGTAAATTCGCGTCTGGTTCGATTCGTAATTATGCATAGATGAAGACGTCTGTAGATCACAAAATCCACTTACCATCAGGTGAACTGTGTTCTCGCTCATCATCCTTATTTAAAAAAACGACATAACACTATAACATCTTCAGTAAATTTAATTCAATTATTATTAAGGAAGTATTTGAAGCTTAACCTAATTTTGCCTATTAATAAACCACTAAAGCCTCACATAATTCATGCATTGCACTCGACGCTATCACATATACGCAGCTGCATCCTAGATTCGACTAAATTTATTGAAAATGTTTTTCCCATAAGCACTTTATAAGGATTATTCAGTATAGATATTTAGCTTTTACCATTATATTTTGTCTTTGATACCTTTTCCTTTTAGTGAGTAACATAAAATATTGAGACATATAGAGTTAAAAATATATTCAGGCCATAGGTTTCAATGAGGATCATGAAGATGACTTCTTTTTTGTAAAATAAGGGTTGCAAACGAGCACAATCACCACATGGTAAGTGAATGATTTGGCCCATAGATATCTAAATCGATTGAACGGATACGTGGCGGACGCTGCAACTATATTACGGTTGTAGCACTAATTGGTTGGCTTGACGGTATTAATGCGGATCGCGAAACCCAAGAGTCGTAGATTCAAATCCGTTATTCGACTACTGTCGTGAACTACTCCTAGTACAAGCATTTAAGACTGAATTTCAGTGGTTAAACTAAGTACTTTTTTTATTTGTTTCGATGCATATTTGGCCTCCTCAGTTTTGTTTCATGACTCAACAACCCCTCTATTAACAAGAAAAAATAATCCCGCTTTCTCGAAAGGGAAATATGGAAAAGTACTTTTCATTAGTCTATTTTAGAATGTATTGAAACGTGAAGGTAAATCTTTATTCTAATAAATTGTTAACATTGACATTTAAGAAATACGCAGTTGAAGCACTTCAGCTGCGTAGACTTTTAATGGTCATTTTTATTTATTAAATAGCTAAGTCGCTTCACCAGCTTCGGCTGCATCACTACTTACTATCAGGTAGGATAGTATTCAAGCACTGGCTTAGAATATTAAAAAGAACTACTCATTCCATGCATTTCTATACGATAAGCTAGTAATAGAAAATTGAATTACAAGATTCAGGTTAACGATTACTTTAATTAATGTTATTTAAGCAAATACTACACCATTACCATTACAGCTTATAAAAGTTAGCGCTCCCCTGTTTATTACTTCTATTGATTTTACCAAAGATTTGACACTCGGTAGGTGTGTTGGCAACTTAAAAAACTTTTTTATTTTTTGTTGTTTCAGTTTCTTCCGTCACCTCTTATGACTCTCACATGACGATTTGGGCTAGCGGATATTCTTACACCGCCATTACGTAATACTACACATTGAAATCAACCTGAATAAAATAAAATCAATCGTGAAAATCCGTAAAATTACTTGTTATTTTAAAAGGTGACATGACATTCGTTAATTCAGTTTTATGGAAACAATTACTTTTAATTAAATCGTAAGATTTCTTTATAGGAGAAGCCATCTGGGTTTTTACCTCTCTCTTATCTTTTTCTTCCACCTAACAGCAGTGCACTCACTGCTGTAATCCGATGTACGGGAAAGTATGGGGTAAAGGGTAATAGTAACGGGGTCCATCTAAAGAGTAAAAATCTAGTATAATTATAGACATGTTACATCGCAGGGTGACGTTTTGTGCTCGAATTTTTTTGAAATTTTGGGCTCGAATCGCCGACGACCGAGTGCTTTCCGATCAGCTCGATTCACTGGTGCTGCGAAGAGATGTTGCATCTCTTTGCATTTTCTTTCGCTTGTACCATGGTGAGTGCTCTGAGGAATTGTTCAGATTAATCCCAGCCGCCAAATTTCGTGACCGCACTACGCGGCTAACGTCCCGATACCATCCACACCATCTGGATGCTTGGCGGTCCACAACTGTACGTTTCAAAAG
>DWHP01004089.1:0-12854 GCA_018247895.1 Parnassius honrathi
TACTATTTCACGCTGGTATTCTGTGAGAGCGTGGTCCCTCCCCGGTTGAGCCGACCCATTCGTGCTACAACTATACTACAAATATAACTGCAGCATGGCTCTACCACGTATTTATACCTAAAGAATAATTTAACTGAAACAAAAAAAACACTCGATGAGAATAGAAATACGGAATCGAGTCCTTATGTTTCAACGTTAAGGCATTAAAATACATGTTTTGCAACTTATTTATCTATTGATTTTAGTTTCTTTTAAGATAAAACACTCTTCAACCTTACTATTTAAGGAATATTATCATATCCTAACAACGAGCGCAAAAAGTAATTTGCATTTACGTTGAGGGTTGCAACTTTATCATATCAATTCAAAATATAGGGTTATAGCATCAAAAACCCTATATCATACCAAAATATAGGGTTTTTGATGCTATTACCTATAGAAGTATAGTTTAAGACAAAAAAAAAACCTTACGTTATCAAGTCAAATCAAATCAATCATTATTAAAGTTGTTACGCATACTATATTAACATTAATTACATCATTACAGGCGATATAAGTGTTTAATTGATTTTTAAATTACAACAATAAAATGTGCAGTAATAAGCTCTAAAAACTATTCACAAATACGAACTTAGAATAATAATTATATTTCTTTACATCAGTAAGCAATATTTTGATAAGAAATCATTGATTTTAACAAAACTATCGGGGTACCAAAAAGTGTTGCGGAAGGCGCGCAGCCAAGTCGACACAGCACGTGCTCCCACGCCCTTCTTTACTCGAATAAAAATACGCGATACGTGAATTCTATAGCTTGCTTATGTATACGCATATATACCTATATGTTTGCTCGTAAGGCATACATACAGGTATATACGTATTTTATACTCTTATAAACAATACAACAAAAGACGATTGAAACACAAATCAATATGTAGCACGAAAAATATAACTAGCATTACACAAACAAGGATACGTTTCTTGTTTAACATTTCATGGCACGTCTTGCTCTAGGGTGAAGGCTGATACTTCAATTAATGGCGGTTCGAAGAGCCTTACACATTCACAGAAACAGACGCAATACTTCCCTAGGGGAAGTGTTTATTTTGTGAGAATTTGCAATGTATTTGAGATAATGTGATTTTTCAAACAGAGTTGTAAAATAGTGTTGTTCTCCAGACGAATTTCGGTCTCGGCGACCAGCCTCAACGGAGACTAGCCACCGGTGCAAGACAGTATTATAGTGCCTGTAGTGTTTTCGCTATGCGTAGCCAAAGGGTGGACAGGTCCGAACCTTTAAGATCTTCCCCTGATGTCGCCGAAATCCACGGATAGCGTGGCAGGGGTCGCTTTGGTCTTATTGCTCAGCATGCTCCGAGCAATTTTTGTCTTGAACGAATATCCCCCAATACTGTATAAATATGTATGTAAAACCAATAATCACCCCCCCTCTCCCCCAGAATACGCGAGGCAGCCTGAGCACCCACGTTCAGGATTGGAGTAGCCTGGTCGTGGGTGCTCAACGAGGGATTCTTCATTACCGGGGTACCCCCTGGAATAGTATCTCATTTGATTCTGCTACCATGTTGATCGAGGGGAGGGGGAGGGGGGAAGTGGGCCTCTGGCCACCTGCAATCAACAAACGAAATGCAGAAGCAAAGCCTCTACTTCACGCTGGTTTTCCGTGAGGCCTTGGTACCACCCCGGTTTGAGCTGACCCATACGTGCAACAGCAAAAGAGGCTGTACTACTGTTTAAGATTGTTCTAACACGTTTGAAACTTTAGTGTTAGTAGCCTGATATCTTAGTCGTTAATACGCCTGCTATGCCTGGTGACTGTGGCAAGTTTTCATTATTACTAAAATAACCCAAACCCAGTACAACTGAGTTTATGAAAACAGGAGTTACAAAATAAACGTTGATTATAATTTTTTATTTCTACCTTTATACGGTAGAGCCACGCTGCAGCTATATTATGGTTGTAGCACGAATAAGTCGGTTCGACCGGAATAGGACCACGCTCTCACTGAATACCAGCGTATAATAGCAGCATAATGTTGCTGTGTTTCGTTTTGTGAGTGTAGAGAATTGGAGACCTTTTTTGTAGATACGAGGCATACCATATTTGTCCTCAGGGATGACAACGTATCTGCATTTAACCTTAGGAAGGCAACAGGGGTGACGCGTCACCCCACTACTCGAAAAAAGTATAAATATTTTGTTGGTGTTGTTTTTATCTTTTTCTAATTCTCGATCTCTTCTTCAATTGGAGTGAATGTAATCAGTTACGTACGTCAACGTGTCACAGTAAGTTGTTATTTTTGTTATATTGACATTGGTGAGGTGACTCGTCACCCCTCTTGCTTCTTTTGTAAGTTTAATTTTTATGATATTGATATAAATGTTTGGTTTCTGAGGTGAAAATGGCTTCGATTTCGGATGAACAGTATCAAAACTATTTGCAAGTTTGTAACTTTGTATGTGAAGTCGATACTTTCCACAAAATAGTGTATACGTATAGTTCGGCTAGCAATACCAGACGTAGGCCGCTTCGATAATTCTATGGTATGCCGGATCAGGCTGGTGTAAATTCTATGTTGCTTTATATTGATGCTAAACATTAGAACACTCCTGCCAACATGTTCCGAAGCAGTTGTTTAAATAAATTAGGTTTATAATTGGCGAAACCGCACACGAAGGATCGTTTGAGTAGGTATAAATTTGCCGCGAAAATTAGGAGTCACTTTACGTGATATTCGAAATATAACCCAGGACCTTCCTAGAGGTAAGCCCCGTGCAATGTTGCAGAAACAAGCAAGATGTGCACGGTGTCCGAAAAAACTAGACAAAAAATTATAAACTATTGGCAAAAAATACCTTCAGCCTGCTTGCTCTGAACATCGCGAAGATATTTGCTTGATCTGCATTTAATGCAAGAAAAAAACCAAATTATCGGTGCTGTAATAAACACTATTTTCATATTACTTATTATATTAGCAATTGATCTCATAATAAATAACTTTGGTTCTCTTAAACATTGCAGTTTTATTTGAATCCCGTAAGATCAGAGAGGTCGCGACATGCTAATCTAATTAGATTCCTTTCCAACTATATGAATTAAAAAATATGGGGTTGTACGTCACCCCTGTTGCCATTTGTGTATGCAAAAAAAGTGTTGCCCGCCGAAGGTTAACACAACGCTCGTTACGAGTGGGGACTACACGAGCTGCTAAATATCCATGGAGCGCCATTAAATCCAAATATTTACCGCCATTAAGGACATTATTATTAGGAGAGATATTTATATTGATATCTTCAATCAAGACAACTGATCTTACAGAAGCTAAAGATGCAAGACAGAGATCAAGGCTATTGTCATATTTTACTATAAGACCATTCGCATCAGAAATTAAAGGTTTATGTATACTATGCTTTATTTCAGATTTTATATGTATCAGAACACTAATGAAGTCAATCTCATTTTATGTCGAACCGTCGGGGCTCGATCAGGTCTACTCTATGTGGGGCCGCCTTTGGAAGAAAGAGTTTATCATAAAGAGTCCCACTTTCTTCTTGAAGTTGGCTAGCTTCTGGCCCCTTGGGTGTTGTGTGCTTGTATGACACCCATATTCTAGGTGAAAAAAAGCTAATAAATGTCTGTGGAGTCTGCTCTCGATCTTCGTGCGTGTCTACATAAGTTTACAAACAAAGGTCCGTGGGCTGCAGCAGCGGAGAGCTCGTGGGAGGCGACTCGCTGCCACTCACCGACACTCGGTGACATATTTCATTCATAAACAAGTTCAAGGTTGGTAGCTTTGACTAATTACTGCGAATTTTCTGATACATAATTAAATTAATGTCGACGACAGCATTGAAAGTTGCAAAAGAAACGGCTTTTTACCGTATTAACGCACATTGTGATGTTATTCCGTTCGATCGCATTTAAATTGACAAAAACACGAAATGACAGTTGGGGGGAACAGAATTCATTCAAAATAGAAAAAAGTAAGTAAAATAAAAACACTGGGCTCCGTAGCACTTATCCACGCGTCTTGCAAAGCGAGTTCGAATTCCGCACGTAAAAAAGGACTTATTTGTGTGACCTTGCGCATTTGATGTATATAAATCGCCTCTCCGATACACAATAATTCCAATAAAAAAAATTCTGAGGGGTTGACGTAATTATAAAAAAAAGAAAAAGTTTTAGCAAGAATCTACGCAGACGAACTCATTTGTGTAGATTACACAAGATAGTATGTTATGTACAATGCATTATATACTTTCTATTCTATGCTATATTTGCTTTTTTTAGTCAAATGATTCAGATTAAAAATGACTTTTGAGCATTGACATAATAAGTAGTTTCTTTTTAGGATAAGGGTGACAAATGAGCCCACAGTTCACCTAATGGCAAGTGGGTGCTGAGACCCATATACGTCTACATCTATCCTCGACTACGAATCGAAATGCAGATGCATTGTCACCCGTGAGGACTAAGATGGAATGCTTCGTTTCCAGTAAAAAGGTTCTCTGGTTCTCTACACTCACCATACGAATGAAACGTAGCAGCTTATGCTGCTATTTTACGCTGATATTCTGTGAGAGCCCCCGGGCCCCGGTAGAGCCGAACAGTTCGTGCTACAAACAGGTATACCTGTAGTATAGTTACAGCATGATCTACCACGTAAAACTGTTAGATCTTTACGGTTCAAAGGCGTGGAACTGATAAGTGTCGCGGTTATGGTAAATTCGGTTTTAGCAATAGACAGTTTATTTAGAAGATGTGGGAACTATGGTGACACGAAAAGATTTCTTTCGCGGTGATGCGAGTATACTCGGATGTTACCAGGCTAGCAGAAAGTTCTTAAAATAAGAAATTTTAATAGCAAACCGTTACCTAGTTTAATGTAAGTTCCATCAGCACTGCGGTAACTTTGTTTAGTATTTTTGCGGTAATTTTTTTTTAATTTTAAAATTGATGTTCTGCAAGTTGCAGCAAAAATAAAAGTGTTCTTTCTTTCTTTGTAACAATAAGGTCGGCGCTCCCGATTACGTTGTAGTTGTCCGGTACCCGCCGTTACGTTGTGCCGGTTTAGCAAAACCGCCATTACTGTTGTTTTCTCGCCTAAATTACATACTATAAGCACTTTACATTTCCCGTAAATGTACCACATAATTTCGCTAGCGGCTCGCCCTGGCTTTGCTCGGATGCGATACACCGGTGTGCCGCTACTTTTTACGACTTGATTACAAAACGCGAACATCTCTACTAACTCCATATAAAACCAGCGACTCGCTTTCGCTACCCGAGTAATCTATTAATTTGACGTTCAAAGTTAGAACCTATATACCTTCACCGCCTAGCACGTGGTAGATCAGCACTTAAAATTGCAACTAATCATTTCATTGCTGCCGGCGGGGATCGAGCCCGGGTTAATTGCAATTTCAAGCGCTGATTTACCACGTGCTCGGCGGTGAAAGAAAAATACCGTGTCTCAAAAATAAGAAAATAATATTTCTAAGACATGTAAAATTCACCAGCACGCATTGAAGCAGCGCGGCCGACAGTTGCCCGAAATCGTTGCCTTGCCCTAAAACTCTCTCAGAAATCAGAGGAGGCCTGTGCCCAGCAGTGGGACATAGGCTGTGTAGCTTTAAATCAAATCAAAATACTTTATTTCTGTAGCATACCAGGTTTGTAAGTATTAGTCACAAATATAAAGTATACCTAACATTTGTGATTAGTGATTACTTATAAAATCAGTCACAATAATATTACTAATATAATTTCTTATTTCGTTAGTGTCTCTCTCTCTCTGTGTGTGTGTGTGGTGTGTGTGTGTGTGTGTGTGTGTGTGTGTTTGCGTGCGTGTCTTTATGTAAATGTATGTATCTGCTCTGCAGCAAATCAGAAATTATTTCAAGCCGTGGTAGAGCCGTTTACGTGGTAGAGCCATGCTGCAGTTATATAATTATATTAGTAGTATAGTTGTAGCACGAACGTGAATGCAATGCGAATATTTGAGCCGACCGGCCCGAGCGTAGTCCCTACGCTCTCACCGAATACCAGCGTAAAATAGTAGCCTGATGCTGCTGTGTTTTGTATGGTGAATATAGAGAACCGGCGACCCTTTTTACTGGAAATGAGGCATTCCATCTTGGTCCTCATGGGTGACAACGCATCTGCATTTTTCCACTCCACTCCACCACATACACGAATACAATATGACAATACTGATTGTACCAAAGCAATATACACTCGTTAACAATGTCTTGTCAGCGACGTTGATAAGTTTTTTAAAATATCTATGAAGCACAGCAACAACTTACTATCAGGTGGACTGTGTGCTGGCTTGTGACCCTAATTTAATATAAGTGGTAAAATTAAAAATTTTACACAACCGACTTCAATATAAATAACTTACTGTCGATTTTTTAAAAACGACTCGACCACTTTCGATAAATGGGATCACCTGGGAAGTATATCATTAAAATAAAAATGAAATTTCCAAATCGGTTCAAGCATCTTCGACTAATCGGTGAACAGACATTAAAAAAAGATTCCGACGAATTGATAACTTCCTTTTTTGAAGTCGGTTGAAAATAAAAGAATACACATACTGACGAAGAAAAGCGACTTTGCTTTAATGCTATTAGTATATAGTGATTAACTACGGCGTTTTACTTGCACGTGTGACAGTCTTTACAGAGCCATGCCGTGAAGCCATGTCATAAACATAAGTACGCAATACATTTACACAAATAGACTTATGAATAAGACCTTCTTACCTCCTACGTATAGTCAGGTGCTTAACTAGTAGCTAGGTACAGTTATACACCTTTATCTATTTATGCAATAGACAGGATTCCAAAGGACTTATAAATCAAATGTCAAATAAATGTGTTTTTACATATAAATGTATATGATTCGCGGTTGTTATAGAAAGCTAAATAATTATTTTTCAGCGCTGCATTGGAAGACGTTTTCAACTTACTGGACTGGAAAGAATACCTACACACCATCGATTTGCTCACAGTATAGTTATTAGATGACAGAGTCGCTGGAGAACTTTGGTACCATGTTGCACGAGCGCAATAGTCTCCTCAACGTTCTCGTCACATCCGTGCCGGTAGCTGCTGGCAACACTGCGCTCAAGTTTTCATGTGATGACAAATTTTCATATCCGAACCACGAACAAGAGGTCAATTGAAGTATCCAACTCGGTTGATCAGCAGCATGTCTTCACGTCACGTATTACAACGAGAAATTGTACAATCAGCGCGTGATCCTACAACGCTACGCTGGCCTAATGAGGAATCTTAACGTTTTTAGTGAGCTCTAGAGAGGGTAAGTGTTGTTTGTAAAGAATATGCTCGAAGTTTCTTTGTAATAGAATGCGACATAGCTCATACGCTCAGTAAGCTAAAGTGGCAATGGGCCGGCTATGCAGTTCAAAGACGATGGGGAAGACGAGGTCTCGAGTGGGTGGGTAGGAGGTACACTGATTCATTCACTGCAATGTAACTTTGTAATTCTATATATTTATATGGGATTACAAAGTTATTTATACAGTTGGTACGAATTGCAAAACATTGTAGTTTTTCCTTAGTTTATACACTAATAGTATTCTAAATTTGAAGTTTCTATGTCAGCTAGGAGTTTTGATGATCGGTCAGTCCGTCAGTGAGTGACAAAATTAAGAAACTCTGACTAGTTAATAATTCTTAAACTACTGGTCCAAATTGAATGATGTTTGAAATATACCGTGTTTATATATATATAAAAATTCAGGCGTCTAGTTTTATCCACAACGAAGTTGTCGAAAATGGCCTGTACTGCTTCGAGAAAATGATGATACGGTCGTGCCGCTTTTTTACTCAACTTGTCGGCTGCCGCGCCCCCAGATTTATTTGTTTGCCAAGTTGCATTCAAATCTATCTATTCATTTATGTTTGATTATACAGCAACCACGTAGCGTCGGTGTCAGAACATCCACCACCCGATATCATCCCGCGGGTGTCGCGAGTGGCGACAGAGGGAAGATAGGGAGACAAACCAGGACATATGCAGCAGCTCTTCCTAGTGACAACTAAAAAAACTATAGAGTGGGGTGGCCAACCTGCCCGCCTGGCACGGCAACCAGGACTAATCCTCTCCACAAGGCAATCAATGGGAGACGCAGGTTTCCAGCAGTGGGCTTTTGATAGGCTGAAATGGTTTATCAACAAGCAAATACCTTTACAAGACGTTTATATACTACTCGTATATAACATGGGTGTGGATTGTACACGTTAGTGTTACATCTAGCATCGCTTCAAAAACAATGTTGGTTGAAGGCTCCTGTACGACATAGGTAAACTGCTACAACTGACTGCGCGACCCAAAACATGAATGCTGCCAGCAAAACCCACGCTAGCATAAGATTTTGATTTTTGAGTCTTAACATGCTTTAGAAGGAATACAATTCTGTAATATTCCATTATTGATTTTAACCTAAAATAGAACAGTATAACTGTAAAACAGTATAACTGTATAACAGTAAAGATCATACTCACCCATTATCAGGCATGTTGCTCCAAAGGGATATACACGAGTAACTCACATACAAACAGCTAAATGTAAATATCACTTAACCGATTCTTTGGTTCTATCACATTTGTCACTTAAAATGTATCACAAGTATTTATTGATCCTGTTTTAGTAAATTAAAGTCGCGACGCAAAATCCTAGGTTTTTTTTAAAATAAACAATCACAACTGTGCGAAGCGTCGCGCGTCGGTTTACCGTGGGTCTCAATCACTGCAGCCAGCACTAGCTCTAGTGGATTGCAATTGATTGCTGATTCCGGCACCCGCCAGCGCCGCGACCAACAGTCCGCTAGCCGCTTACAACTACAGTAGAGATACCATATGTCACGAATTGTCCTGACATGTCAGATTTGTTCTCGTATTTTAGAAATGTCAGGCTTTTTAAATACTTAAACAAAATACAGAAGATATTTTACGTGAGACGGATGGAATCTGCGGCACGAATTGCAATACAAAACCAATAGGTAATTGATTTATTTATTTTTCCACAATAGTTAATTACGTTTGCAAAAAGTGCCAAGACTTTTCTATGGAAATGAGGCTATTAGTCAGGATTTTTCAATTTTCTATTTACTCTAGCTTACTTACAACGGACAAGTAGATATAAGTACGACAAATATTTATCTATCAAACCAATTAAATAAATACCTGGTAAAAGTCAACTATTATCCATGTGTATTTAGCTAGTTTGGTAGAAATAGATTTACACTTCATAGGTATTACGTTATGTTTTTATTATTGTTACTTTATTTGAAAGATTAGGTAAACCCTTGACTGTAATGTATTGTTTGACTGGAGATTACATGCCCATGATATCCGTAGCTCAAGGACAAAGCACACTTTGTAGTATCTACTGCAGCGACTTGAGATCGGCTCTCAATACCGACGCCATTAAAATTGTTATTTGCTTAAGGTTCCGATTTATCACAGTACGCTCAGCGATTCAAGAAAGATTGTAAGGAAATCTGTATGACTAAAACAAAACTCTACCAACTTGCTTGAAACACCACAACAATTTTACCTGTTCCTTTCTCTTCTCTTAGGAGACATTTGCCTTCTAGCGCAAACTTTATAAGGTCATTTTAATTAAACTTAAATGAGAAAAGAATTTCCAGTACACGTTATGGTAAGTGGCTACCGTGCACAGAAATCTAAATAATTATTATTTAGATTTCCGTGCTACCGTGTAATGGTCGGTCTACACATTAATACACATAAAAATCTACGCAATTCTACAGATGAACAGCCCAGCCTACATCCAAAATACTTTTTAAGAACGTTAATTATTGTCCTTCTGTAGCTTCTGCATAGAAATAACAGATATGACGTTACTTAGGAGAGCCGTGCTTTCTCTATAGGAACTCTTTAGGCCTATTCGAGACACCAATTATTTGATTTAAATTATTTTCACGTGCAGAGCCAGACTGCAGTTATATCAAGGTTGGACGAATGGGTCGGCTCGACATGGGAAGAACCACGCCCCCACTCTCGAAATAGCAGCTAACGCAGCCGTTTCATATGACGAGTGTAAAGAACCAGAGGCCCTTTTCACGGGCCGAGGCACAAGGCATTCCATTTTAGTCCTCAAGGGTGACAACGCATCTCCTTTTTGATTCCTATTTGAGAATTAATTAAAGTATGTGTCTATGGACTTCAGCTTCGTCCAGGTGTTAAGTAGGACACATTTTATCCACATAGAACTGATTAGGCACTTCTGTTTAACTGTTTCTAAAACTTCGATCAATACAAATAAACAAACTCAAAAAGACAGGTTTTAGGAAAATATTTACCTATACATTTATGTAGTGGATCCTTATAAATTGTGTTTATGAATCAAGTGAAACAAGTTTTGCCGCGATTTAAAATTATTTATGGCCAGTATTCTACCAGGCTGATAAATAAAATTAATAAATAAAGCTTGTCGATGACAGAGCCATGTTAATAACCTACCAAACAGAAAACGCTCCGTTCAGTTTTCTGAACAAGCTTTTTGATTAGATTATATCATCAAGCAAACAGTAAATGAGTAACTGAAACTTTTTTCATTTTCCTTCACAGCAAAGGTTTTTTTGTAAGGTAAGTGAGCAAATTTAATATAATTACTACTAAGTGAATCAGCAAGCTTTAAAATTGAATTTAGCCCTTTGCCACCTTCAACGAACTTAGGGGCGGATGAAGAAAAATAAGTAAAAAAATTAAGTAACAGCAAAACGTATTAGGTAGCATAGTTTTTATTCGTAGTAGGTACCTCTACCTTTTATCAACTGAATCCCGGTATTTTTGACACATACGAACAGAGGCACTCGCTCGCTCTTTTCGTATATTTATATATTATCTGCAATTAACCAAGGTACAGCATTTTATCGAATTACTGGAAAGGTATAAAACGGGCTACAACTAAAAACAGCAGTTGCGGTTTCATCACACCAAAGGCTGAGTGCGGCACCATTTCCGTCACATTCTACATTTTTTCTTCCTTTATTGAAGAAGTCATGGCCCAAAAGCCCAGTAGGACTAGGCCTCTACCAATGTAGCTACTATTTTCCTATCGCCGCGCACAGGCGGATGACGATGGCACTCTAGTCTCGCACCTTTGGCGACCAATTACATATATACTTACTCAGTAAATATTTAACTTTATATGTGTAAGTCATGTTGTAATGTGACTGAATTCTTTTTTCTCTAGCCTGCACGTACCAGATTTAAGGCTCAGAGGTTCCAACACACGCGTATCTGCTTCAGATACAAAACTAAAATCATAACATAAACAGAACTCTAGGCCAACATTAGGGTTAGTGCCGATTACGATCGAAACCAGGACCTATGACAGGCAACGAGGCCACGCGATCCAAAATGTGCTTGAAGTTACTTCAGTTACGTCCTTACGCCAGGCACAGGTTTTCTTTTTATAACAAGGTTAACGAAACAATCGCTGCTGCCTGACTTCACGTGCCCTCGAAATATAAAACTTCCGAATGTCTTGATTTGGTTGAAACTAATTTTGTCAGTCTCGAGCATAGGCGCAGAGTAGCCAGCCTCTTGGCATTCTGTAGGATGCATTTGGGAGTGTGCGCAAGGACTACATGCTTTAATTCCTCCGTCTCCTTTCTACTATCGGACAACCGGACGGTCGACGGGTCTTCGCCCCTTTGTCGTTGATATTTCAAGCGTTAGCACCAAACGGTTTGCTACGTCTTTTGTAATGCGTGTAGCAAGAGTGGAATAATCGGTCGGCCTCCGCTTTGCCGCGTGCAACCCGGACCTCAAGGCGAGAGCGAATAAGCTTTTGTGACGCTGGGGCAGCGCGGTATCCAGGGCTTCATCACCACTTACCACCGGGTGCGATTGCGTCAAGCAGCGGCCTGTAATAAGTAAGAAAAAAGACAGGCCGGGATCCTGTCGATGATTTCTTCACCACCAAACGCGTGATAAATCATGTTAAAATTACAATAAACTATTTCCTCAGGTCGAACCTGGATTATTCGCATAGTTTCCTTTATTTTTTAAAAGCGTTTACGAGGGACACACTGAAATGATCGGGAATAGAATATTTCGGGTTGAGTTACAATAAAACCTTTTTTAGAATTTGAATACTGGCTTCTTATAATCTTAATGACATTCAAACAATTAAAAAAAATGTTTAAAAACAAAAACTATGTTGGATTAAAGTTGACACGTCGTTAAAAGAAATGGAGTTCACGCGTGAACATTTCCGTGCCATAATTTATCACAATTTCCGTCACGACTTATCTTAAGATAAATGTCTCAGCGAATTTGTTTCGATTTATGATGTTGAAGCACCGAGTCAAACGACAACATACCGCTGGTATGCCGTGTTCCGACGCGGTCGTGTGTTGCTCAGCACTGTTTGCAGGTCGATCAGAACAGCGGTCACGCCTGAAAGCATCGCAGCTGTGCGAACCGTTACATTAGATGACCGTCCTGTGACATACGAGACGACACAGATTCGGGTTGTTATCAGTAACGGAATGACTGAATTTTAGTTGATATTACATAATGAACTGTGTGCAAGAAAGCTAGCTTCCCGCTGGGTTCACCACAATTTCTCCGAAGAGCAAAAGGCGGCTAGTGTATAGTGGTACCGGAATATTTTGCAACGCTTCAACGGAGGGAAGTCAACTGCCGTTTATAATATCGTCTCAGGTGAAGAATCATGGATTTATTCATACGAACCTGAAAGAAAACATCAGTCAGCAGTTCGGGTCTTCGAAGACGAGGTCAAACCAACGAAAGTGGTTCGCTCC
>DWHP01004090.1:0-12854 GCA_018247895.1 Parnassius honrathi
GCTTTGTACCGGCTGTTCACACTCGCCGAGAGCCTCTCACAGAGTCAAGCTGTCTAGGAATTCGAAGCTATCGGCGAGGGCACACCGTCTACACACTCGTTGCATCAGTTGAACTGCGAACACCGTTCACTGCACCCGTTGTCATGGACCTGGAAATTTTTGCTGCTTTTTGTTTTTGTGCTGTAAACTACTATAATTATTTAAAAACATGCCACATAAAAAACCTCGCGCTCGTTAGACCGTATAGCAAAACACTACTAGAGACCCATTGACTCGGGCGCAAAAACTGACACGCGACCGAGAGCTGGCGAGGCGAGATGAGAGACAGCGAGAAGAGACGAGAGCTTAATGACTCTCGTTCTCGACCTGTCTCGTACGGTTTCGGTGAATGTGTACAGCCAACATTGTTATTAAACTTAGGATAAATAATATGTAATAATATGAATTATCTATGGCCAACTGGGCAATAACTATGTGTTTTTATCTTAAATAAATTCTGTGATAGATGGCCATCTAAATGTCGTTTTATTTAACACCTTTACACTACTAAATTAAATTAAAATAAGAAACCCATGCACCCTAAATAATAATCACATCAAAGTTAGGACTTAAACATTTCCAAGAAATTTCTAGCTGACAAGGATTGTGAAAATTTACTAATTCCATGCTAGAAAAGCGAGTTAAGCATAAAGCTCAGTCTCTCTTATTGGTACTGCTGTCCATGGCTGTAAGTATGACCCACCCATCCAGACTGGCAAAAATGAGAGCTAGCACTACTACATCTACATCACTTTGTTTATTTACTTCAATTTGAACATTTTCTGAAATTAAAAATGGGTACTTAGAATTAGTATCATCGAATAGTTTTTCGAGGGTATCATAAAAATATTTATTTAAAACGTTATATGTTGCAAAAAACACCTTAAGGT
Source organism: Parnassius honrathi (assembly GCA_018247895.1). Taxonomy (NCBI): domain Eukaryota; kingdom Metazoa; phylum Arthropoda; class Insecta; order Lepidoptera; family Papilionidae; genus Parnassius; species Parnassius honrathi. The sequence goes on from DWHP01004090.1 coordinate 930, forward strand.
AAAGGGTACATAGGGCGGACTTAACTTGTGGTATTCTCTGCAAGTAAACCCTGGGGGCCAAAGACAATTGTTGGCAGGTACGAAACATAATAAAGTGTACATATATTAAAATATATACAGTTATTGCTATTTACATTTCGGAAGGATGATTTCCACAGTTGTTATGAGGCACGCCCGTCCCTTTCCGAGCTCCCGTCAACATTAAAGCAATTAGTTACTCGAAATATAATTTATTGAAGTGATTTTTGTAACTTTAATGAATATTAAACTGATAATTATCCTTCCGGAATGTATCTATATAATTACCGGACACCTGTATACATAGTACATACATACGCAACACATTTAAATATACATACATATATCATATTATATATAATACATATAATGTGTTACATGCTTATCTTTACCTGCACGAAAAAATTAGACCTACATGTTAGATTATTGCGTAATACTTATTGGAAGTCCTTTTTTTGTTTACCAATGATTCGGAAAAACCTGTCTAGAGAAGAAACCCAGCGGGACCCGTTTTATTCATTCGTTTGACCGTCGATTGGATTAATAAAATGAAAGTTTATGCTCAAAAAGGGGACCTTGGATCGTTTAAAATTGAATAAAGTACAAGTATAATTCTAGAGCATCGCCTTTGGCGTATACGATAGGAAGATATATGGCCATACTTACATGAACCGAAAATATACCTTATGGTGTCATTAAGAAGGCGCTCCAACTTGTTTAGATTTTGTGACATATCTGTGTAACATACATCTGCATAATCGATAATAGATAGAATGAGGGAATGAACCAGCGTAAGCTTGGTTTTGAAAGGTAGGAAATGTTTAAGACGCTAAAGGGAACGCAAGGTGGCAACAACTTTACGACTTACTTTAAAGAAAGTTAACTTTCATGATTTGGCTGAACAGAGATGTAAAATGCATTTCTTTATTTATCAGCCACAAAAAGTTGGAGGTGATGGTTAACTCGTTATCGCTATTATTGCTCCGCTAGGTCACCAGTATTGCTGCATTCAATCCCCAGTATTGCTGAAATCAATCACAAGTAGTGCAGCCCTCGAGCTAGACGAGAGCGGCTATTGCTATCAGTAGCAGTGTGGAATTAGCAGTCCGCAAAAAGAAAAGAGCATTTGGCTGGGTTTCCACCATTAGTCGTTTGCCAGCCTAAACGTTAGAGAAGCCAGTTGGCCATGTCAATACTGGATTTAGAGAACGGTTCATTTACACACAGAGAGAGCACCTAGCTAGGGGTGGAACGGCCAAATATTGCGGTATTATTATGTACAATTTTTTTTCAATGTTTTTAGTTTAAGACGGACTACTTCTGCCTTTATGGCGGTTACGATGAATTCGCCAATGCCATGTTACATCCGAAAAGGTTTATTTGGGACACAAACTCTGCATAAAAAGGGAAATTGATAATACAAGAGTATAACTACAATATTATGTGATTAATTTTGGCCAACTTATCTGTTTAATTACCTAAAACAAAAAACAGACAATATTGTTAGAATAATACTAATGTGTTATTATATATGACAAACAAATTACAGCTTAATGTTGTTACAGTTAATAAAATAACAAAATATATACAAAAGTGGTATTTGTGAAGGAAGGGAGTTAAAATCTATGGGACGAGGGATATCAGGGGGCAAGACGGACTATCTTCCACAACTCAAGGTCAATAAGATATAAAAACAAATTACAGCTTAATGTGTAGGTAGATATAGAAGAATAATTATTTGAGCTATGAAATCTCGAAGAAGTTCAGCAATCTCGGCTCGAGTAGTTGTAAGTATAGCCCTGCATGTGGCGATCTCCGCGAACTTACCAGTAGCACGTTGGCCGACGTTTTTCGTACGTGTGCTCTGTACAGAGGGCTGCAGGTATTTAACACCAACACAAAGATAGGTAAATAAATGTTTCTTAAAATAAAAATCGCCCAGTTATAGCACTTCTTGCTACCCTAATCTGTGGTTTATTAAGTCTCATTAGAACTTTGAATAACCATTAATTGCGGGCTTCCTTAGTTTGCCTACAGACTTTGATTTTTCCTTTGACGAACTTATTGATGTTTCAATGTTTCCCGCCGGCCACACACTCGTCAAGTGGCAGTGGAGAAAATAAGGTTTGGTTTGGTTCATATCACGCACGGTGCCAATAATATGGAAATTACCGGGGTATATTTAGGTAAAATAACCAGATAAACGACAGGAACAGCATCAAGCGACGAGACGTCGTACCCAGTGCGAGTTTTTTACGTGTTCGATCCCGAGAACGTTAACTATTAGCGATTGGTCAACTCGAGTTGCGCTTAACTCTACTAACTTAACATAACATGGCTCTATACGTGGTAGAGCCATGCTGCAGTTATATTAGTAGTATAGTTGTAGCACGAATTGGTCGGCTCAACCAGGGAAGGACCACGCTCTCACAGAATACCGGCGTCAAATAGTAGCTTAATGCTGCTGTGTTTCGTGTGGTGAGTGTAGAGATCCGGAGACCCTCTTACTGGAAACGAGGCGTTCCATCTTAATCCTCACGGGTGACAACGTACCTGCCGATAGATGCAGATGTCTATGGGCCACAGCAACCACTTACCATCAGGTGGACTGTGGGCTCGTTTGTCACCCTATCCTATAAAAAAGCGATGGCTAGTCGCCGTCGAGACTGGCTACTGTGACCGGTATTCGATCTGGAGGACATTACACAGATAGTAACAACCCATATACGTATGTCCACTCCAGAACACGAATAATTGCGAACTTATTTCTAAAAGTGTTTTAGGGCTTAGGAGAGACCGCTGCGCTGATGCAATGTATGTGAGCAGACTTCGCATGCACCAGAAATAGTTTTGAATTTGTTATTCTTCATAATTGATACTGCTTCATTTGTTTTCTTACAATTATGTGTTTTTAAAAACTGAACAGCCCACCCATGGTAAGTAACTACTGCAGTTCATCAATAGCTGCAACCAAATTCAAACAAAAAAATCTACAGTGCGTAGTCCAAAGCTACATTACGTGGTCCTCTGAAGATTAATATGGTACGCCTCACGGCCAGTATAATACTTGCTCTCTATTACCTTTTATCCAAAACATAGCAAAAACTGTTACTTGGTGACAAAAATAGGTAACCAAATTCTACTTTGACAAACTCCTGTACAGAAAAGAAATCCTACAACCTAGACCTAAAACAATAATCAGTCTTAAGAGGATACCTTGAAAATGAATCGAAGTTTTGGGGGCGTGGCTTATTTCTTTGTCGGTTAAGCTAACGGACGACTGAAGGAGTGTCAAAATGAAAGTGATGCGATGACTTCTTAGTACGCAAATTATGAGATAGCTATACCGAGCAAGCGCTCGCAAAAAAACTAAGTAAACGCCAAACAACATTCTTATTTATTTTAATTAAACTTCGTTGTGGATTAAAAAACTGGTTTTTGAGAACATATATATGATTACGAGTATTTACTATGTCTTAAAAACAATTCCACGAAATTATTCGTAAGAATATTGTGATGTCATCGAGAAATGTAAATAATTAGAGCCTACTTTGCAATTTTTTTCTATCGAGAAAATTACATGATATCGTGTTTTCCTTTTATGCAATTCAAGGTCATACAGTCAATTTCATGTACCAAAATTTTGGTTTGTAATCTATAAAACTTAAAAGAATATGTTAAATAGAAAAACCACCAAATTTTCGAGGTATCACCTTAATCAGAAAATAATTGCAACAAGTTACCACACAATATTTATCTATATTCGGTTATTCAAGGCATTTTAAATTACAAACTGCACCAAACCCTCTATTTGATTATACAATCTGAAACTCTCTTCGATACAACTATGCTATATTTACATAAAACAATACTTAAAATTCCCGCAGCTCCCTTTCTTAAACTTTATTAGAAGATATCCCAAAGATAACTTCACAAAATATAAATAAAATGACAATAGAATAATTACACAAACAAAGCGGGATTCGCCTCACCGTAACCCTTTGTATCGCTCTTGTTTTCCAACAAGCAACAATGTTACTTCCGCGCTCGACAAAACGCTGGAGTTGGCGTCTCTCAAGGAGACATACCAAGACACAATTTTTTAAGTGAACATAGTGTTAAGATTTGAGATAATTGTTAACCACACAAAATTATACTTTATGAGGAAGATATTATGGTGAATATTCTAACGTTTTAGTTACCGTAAGAGTTGTCTTTTCTTTATTTATTTAAGCAAATTAGATGTAGGTTTGGTTTTGGTTTAGTTTGAACTGAGTAAATTATTTTATTAAACCCATTGCAGTTTCCGGACAATTCTTATAGTAAAACTGTTAAGTATTATGCCTATTTAATTTATAACCTTTTGGAGATTAGGAGCCGTACCTATGTTTTTAACAGTTAGCAAAGAGCCGTGGTAGCTCAGATGGTTAGCGCTCGCAGTAAATTCCACAGTACGCGAGCAAACCGGGTTCGATCCCCGCCGACACCAATGAAATTGTTAATTGCAATTTTAAGTGATGATTTACCACGTGATCTGCGGTGAAGGAAAACATCGTGAGGAAACCTGCATGTCAGAGAAATACAAAAAAAAATATTTCAAAGACATGTGAAGTTCGCCAACACGCATTGGGGCAGCGAGGCGGACAATTCCTTGCCCTAAAACCCTCTCAGAAATGAGAGGAGGCCTGTGCCCAGCAGTGGGACGGTATATAGGCTGTAATTTTACTAACAAAATCAAGGAAAACCCTACTTCTGTGTTACGGTTCTAAAGTGCGATGAGGCATGAATAGAAATCAACCCTCCTGTTCTCTTTTAGGACAAAGTAGCGGAAGCTTTTTGAAAAAAAATATAAAAATATAATATGATAGGGTTAGAATTTATCAGTCTGATGTGATGTCTGATGAATTTGTCTGATCTCACTGTAACAGAAACAGACAGAAACTTTTTTATTCAATATAGATTATAAATAACTATTATTAAAAAGTCACCTTTTTATTTTACCACTGGTTCGGAAAAAACCTCCGTCCTGGGAAGAACCAGCAAGAAGCGGTACTTTAAAAAAAAACAGCTTACAATCATGTTTGTTGCAATTAACGACACAAAACAAATTAGAAATAGCTTGATAGCGATCACCTTTCTGTGGTTATTATCATCGATAAATTCATTAATATTATAACCCCTTTTTATACAAACTTAGTTTAATAAAGTTTTTGAACTTTATGTGGATCAAATTTTGTATATTTTCTGGTATTTTGTTACAAAAGCGTATACATCGCCCCAGGAATGAATTACTCACTCGGGTTGAGTTGAGTAACTGGTACTTCTAGATTTTGTCTATTCCTAGTATTTACAGAATGAACATTACTTAGTTTTGTACAACTACTTTTATTTTTGTATACGTACATTACATTTTCATAAATGTATTGAGAGGCCAAAGTTAATATATTAATTTCCCAAAATTTTTGTCTGAGCGAATCTTTAGGTTTTAAATCATAGATTGCTCTAATGTCCCTCTTCTATAAAACAAATATAATTTTAGTGTCAGTTGCGTGTCCCCATAGCAAAATACCATACGACATTATGCTACGGAAACAACTTAAATAAAGTAGTCTAGCTGTTTCAACACTGGTAAGACTTCTAATCTTTTTTTACAGCATATAGTGCAGAAATAAGTCCGCTTCTAGTTTGGGTATATGGGGGCCCCATTGAAGCCTTGTGTCCAGTGTGATTCCAAGAAAAATAGTGGTATCGACAAGACTCGGCCCCTCCCCGTTTAAAATTACATTAGTAAACATTTGAACTTCCAAATTGGTGCCAAATTATAAGATTTATTTGTTCGTCATTAAAAATAAAGAATATATTTTGATGAAAACTGAATCTGGTATACATCATGGAATAAAAAAGCATCTAATGAAATTTGTTTGAAGAATTTCTCGAGGTATAAAAAAGGCTCATTAATGTACGAACGCTCACACACACCCACACGAGTAGAATCGAACTTCTTATTTACCAAGGCGTGACGTGACGACCACTTTCCAAGATAAGTAGATACCATGACAGTAAAAGTCAAACAAAAGGTTAAAATAAATAATAATAAAAAACGACTCTCTCCATATAGAAGGTCAGGCCAACTCTATATTCTCCTCGAACTCTTAATTCTACTTACCAACGGATCGCCGTTGGACTGTATACGGTCACTTTGATTTACTGCAGATGTCCTTCGGTTTCTGTCATGTAAAGACAGAATCCGAAGGACATCTGCACATATATTACTACAGTGGTTCCCAATTAATGTTTCCTGTGTACCAGTTCGAAAACAATCTCAAGCTAGTCGTACAATACACTATAAAGCCAAAATGATAAAAATCAATTTTTTATTTATTAATTTTTCAATAATTTTAAAAATAAAAATCACATCGGGAAGTTCAATTGAAAAATGTCATGAATATTTTTGTTTTGTTTAGCTTCAGCCTTAAGACACCCTCGAAGTTAATTTTTATTATAATCCAGAGGGATACACGAAAATTCCACAAGTGTCACGCTCACTGATTGGGAATATTTTACATATAACCACCACTACCACTTAATTCATCTGTATTTTACAGTTAAAATGTGTATTTTACTTTGCAAAATATTAAATATCATGATATAGTAGCGAAGGGAGCCACAGAGAAAACATTGATTCCTTTACTTAAAAATATTTGAACGAATTTGACAACCTAATTAAGTAAAAAATCAGCATATATCAGCTCAGATGTCCTCGGAACTAGAGAGCCAGTGATTTCAAATATGCCATCTCGGCTGTCATGCAGTATTCACTGAGAGTGAATAGTGTCTATTAGGCGGTGTTTACACTGACCGGGAGACGTTTCTTTCAATGCTATGACCGGCTTGCAGTCAATAGGACATCATTACCGGTGCTGACTGTTCATGCCGCCTTTACATCAAATATAGCTTTTAAAACGATGGCTATGAGTTTTAAACGAGGTTTAAAAGAACATGTTAGAAAGTAAGTCAATGCATTTTGCAAATTGATAACTGCAATTTTAAAATTTGTTGCGCCATATTCTCAGCAATTCGTGAACCGAACACATCGTGAATAAACCTACAGATCTAAGAAATAAAATATATCACTTCATCAACATCAATATCCCGCATAAATCCGATGGTGAACATGGGACCTCTTCTCTTTCAGGAAGGATTGGCGAATTAGCGGTTGTCATATATGGTGTTGGCCACACTGGAGCGACTGCGAGAAGCGTAGGCGGGGGAGTGAAGACGCTGCGCCTTGCCGCTGTAGTATGCTACATATGTGGTTTCTTCATGTTATTTTTTGCGCGGGTTAAAAATTTACGTTTTCTAAATTGGCTCTTTCGTGTCTAGGAGGTAGTAGTTTTTTTTCACAAGATATAATGCAAATTAAAATGGGAGTTCATGATTTAAATTAAAACATGCATCAGTTTGGTGAATATCATAGACTATATGACAAATTTCATGAATGCACTACGCGGCAAACCTCCCGATATCATCCACACCATCTGGATGCTTGGTGGTCCACTACTGTACATTTTACTAGGAGTTTTATTCAGCGTACCACCGGTGATTTTTTCGGACCGGTACGACCTAACGACCTTCAAAAAAAGAGCTTTCTATAAGGCTGTCAATGCACCTGCAACTCCCCTGGCGTTGCAGTTATTCATGGTCGGCGTTAGTCATTTCATCAGGTGAACCATATGCTTGTTTGCCCCCTCTCCTATGTAAAAAAACAGCAACGTAATTTAAGTAAAAAGTTGAAACCAAGTACTTGAACGTGTGAACCGGCCGTAGCGAATGCGCACGAATCGTTCTCAGTTGGTCAACACTTATCAAGTTGTATGAATGACCACGGAATGACCAGTTCTGAACAAATGTTTGTTTTTGTGACCAACATCGTATTCGACTGACAAATGTTAAACAAATGCCTGTTCTTTTAAATCAGACGATCAAAAAAACGTATATAAGCCGCTTCTGACTTAAATTTATATTACACATTGAATGAAAAAAATCAACGTATTGTAAATTATGGTTACAGTTAATTCGACCAGGGCACCGCCACGTACTTTTAAAATAGCAGCGTGTTTTTTTATAGTCGATAGAATTAGGTTGACAAACGAACACACAGTGCACCTGATAGTAAGTGAATACTATATCCTCGATTAAGAATCAAAATGCAGATGCTTTGCCACCTCTGAGAACTAAGATCGAATACCTCGATTTCAATAAAAAGGGTTTTCTTTTTTCTACACTCACCATACAACAGCAGCATTAAACTGCTATTTTACGCTGGGACACTGTGAGAGCGTGGTCCTTTCCCGGTCGAGTCGACCCATTCGTGCTACAACCGCAATATAGCTGTAGCGTGGCTCTACCACGTATGGTTTTGAATATTCTTATAACACCATGATACCAATTACAATTAATGATGATTATAATTGAAAATGCGCGCAAGTGCAACAACCTTAGCTATCTAATCAGTGAACTACAGCCAAAACATTATCTACTTCCATTACTTGTATTTATCTTCCATTCTCGATCGCAATACGAAGCGTAACCGCTTTCCTCGTATCATTACGACGCTGTAATATAGGAGCTCATCAGAACCGTGTTTGAGTTGTGTTGACTCAAAACTTAGTGTAGCTTATTGAACAAGTTTCGAGCAAACTCCCGTTTGTCGTTACACACGAATTGCGTGGTCAGGACTACGTTTGTTGTGTGTTTTGATATTCTCTTAGAATTGGTATGTTTTTTTTTTAATTTTGGTGTTTTCCGTCGTATTTGACTTCACTCGCTAATAGACGAAGAGGAATGATCGTTATTATATACATACATATAAATAAAAATGAAGTATCCGACTGTAAAAATGAAATCGTCTATTAATCGTGCTATTTAGACATAACAGGAAAGAGCATACTCCGTTCTAAAAGGCCGGCAACGTACCTGCAACTCCCCTGACGTTGCTGTTGTTCATAGGCGGCGGTAGTCACTTACCATCATGTGAGCCACATGCTCGTTTACCCCCTCTCATAAAATAAAAGACTGTCTGTCTGTCCGTCCAGGATAGCTTAATCGATTGTGATGAAACTCTACGGACAGATAGAGGACAATTCCGGGACGGATTTAGGCTATATCTTATCCAAAATAACTTTTTTGTTTTAGAAAAACGGTAAAATTGACGAAATAAACGATCTTTGATGATCTTAAATAATAGATCCTATCCAGGCCAGAAATCTGGTCTAAGACCTTTAAACCGAACTACGATCGCGTCGACCTGTCTTAATGGAGACTAGCGATCTACGCATTTTAACGCACGAAGTGTTTACGCAAGCACAGGTGCACTCTACTAGGACCAACGGCTTTATGTGCTTTTGGAGACAGGAGGATGAAATACTGCCAAACATCTGTCTCAAGGCTGCTACTGAGAACTTCGTGATAGAAATCCTAATAACTAATTTTTTGGCCTGACCCAGAATTCGAACCCGGAGCCTGATGCTCAGTAACACGCAGCGAACTAAAGAATTTTTAATTAATAAACTTTATGTTAATACTAGTGTACCAGACCATAAGAGTGTTACCTTTATTTACAGAGGCTCCACCCCATAGATATGTTATGAAGCAAAGGTCCTCATTCACAAAAAAGTTATTAAAACAGACTCGTACGTAAATAATCAAAGCGGTGTATAACCATTACGAAGTCAAGCAAAGAGCCTTTAAGTCTTGTATTAGGTTACACAAACACAACCTGGGAATCGTTTACCTGACGTTAATGAGAGGCAGCTCTTCAACGGCCCTTTATGACTCCCAGGAGGGTTAGCTTTGCTATTCTTTGTATAGCTAAGAACAGGAATGAAATGACACTACATATATTGTTTAGTTTTCAAAACTGAAGTGTAAAACGAATAGTCCACCTGATGGTAAGTGGTTAATGCAGTCCACAGACACCTGGAGCCATCTTCAAACAAGAAGGCTACAGATGCGTTGTCACCTCTGAAGACCAAGATGGAATGTAAGTCCCACTACTGGGCAAAGGCCTCTTCTCATTTCTGAAAGGGTTTTAGGGCTAGTAAGTGTCCGCCGTGTTGCCCCAATATGTGTTGGCTAACTTCACAAGTCTGCGAAATATTTTTTTCTTATTTCTCAGACATGTAGGTTTCCTTACGATATTTATCTTCACCGCCAAGCACGTGGTAAATCAGCACTTAAAATTGCAATTAACTATTTTATTGGTGCCGGCGGGGATCGGTCCCGGGTTGCATTTTGATATTTTATACTGATTGTGCTCTTTACAATTTCGTTCTTTTTAATTGGACTTGACATAACATAACTATGTCAAATCCAGTTAAAAAAAACATTGACGCTAAAACCAAACGAAAACCATGTTCAACTTATTGTGAGAACACTCACGTACACATATGCATCTAAAACAATTGCAATCAACCACAAATGAACAACTGCAACACCAAGAGAACTACGATAGCGTTGCAGACTTTTAGGTGTATGTGTGCGTTCAGCAATAAAATTTTACGGGCTATTAAAGAAACAAAGATGTGTACGTGAGTGCGTGACAAGAAGTTGAGCATAGTTTTTAAGGTTTACATCACATGAAATATAGGCAGTGCTCCTTTTACTTTTTTTTGGTCTGAGGAAGGAACATGCAACCATATATAATTAAATCATATTTTTTTCAGCGTTTAAGTATTACTAGCTGGCCTGGCAGACGTTATTCTGCCCTTTCTGTTTGATTACGGGATTTGTTTCATTTTCACACGCAAACTTTTCTATAGGCTCATTTAACGTAATACATATAGCTAAATCCTCTTCATGACTAGTAGAACCACCACAACCATTATGACAATAAATATAATAAAACCATAACCCTTCTTTTTTACTCTTCCGTAAGCAAGTGGATAAATAGTTGCCTGTATCTTTTGCGCTATCATTTACTGCCTCCACACCGAATTTCATGGAAAACGAACCAGTAGTTTTTACGAGAATCGAGAACAAATCATTTTTCTGCAGATTTATTATATGTATATAGATATGTACATATATGTTACATAAGATACATAAGTGGAAAATTGTGACGTACAAAATTGTGAATACATCTGAATTAGCAATTTCCGCCTATCGCACTTCTTCTGAAAATGTTAGAAAATTTACTTGAAATTGTGATTACCGCTTAAAAAAGTAGCTAATAGGCGACAGAGGGAAACTGAAATAAGAGATGGGCGGCTTAATAAGAATAATATAAAACTGCAGTTGCTAACCCACCTGTCAAAAGTGACAACTGAGGCAAATATGAGGCAATTCATAGCAGAGACCAAAGTCCAAATTTGGGCTTTTATTGAGTAATGAATGAATTATATCCTAAACTCATTCATGCGGTTAACTTCAACGAATACATAACGTCCAAGTTTCCCATCGCTAATCGGTTTACAACTACTATGGCTAACACAAACACTTGCAAGTTTAACGGCATGTAGGAATTGATTAGAGCAAATCAAATAGCCCTTCACGCAGCCCTACGTCTGCCCCTTCAACCTGACAAGAGTCTTTAAGTTCACTTTGTAGGGTGACCATTAATTTTGTGAAAAGGTTTCGTCTGTAAATATGGGTATAGTACATGATAATATTGGTAGTGAGTTCAGCCATATTTTAGCAGTAAGCATGCAAAATATACAGAAAAATAAACAGCTATAACAAAATAAAATAATAACACAAAAAAAAACATAATCTGTCAATATTTGTTTTAAATTTCACTCATGAGCGTCATCTTACGATACCAAAAAATTTCCTTTATATAATGATTTCTTATATTTACGCGAACACTACACATTGAAATAATACTAGTTTTTACGGATTTTATCGCGT
>DWHP01004091.1:0-12853 GCA_018247895.1 Parnassius honrathi
TCCTTGTTCTCTAAAATAATGGAATCCATTATTAACAGCCAGCTCATGCGGTACCTTGAGGATCACCAGCTGATTAGTACGGTTTCCGTCGCGATCGCTCGGCTGGTGATCCTCTGTGTTACCTAACTTATAAATAGGCGGAGGCAGTAGAGTCCAAGGGTGAGGCGTTGGCTGTTAGTTTGGACATAGCGAAGGCCTTCAATCGGGTTTGGCACAAAGCGTTTCTTATGAAGCTTCTTTCGTGAAATTGCGCAATTGGATCACCAGTTTTCTTGCTGATCGGAGCATCAAGGTCCGTAGTAGACGGTGCGTGCTTCGATTACAAGCCTATTAATACTGGTGTTCAACAAGGCTGCGGGCTATCACCAACGCTGTTTCTCCTGCATATCAATAACATGTTGCAAACCGGTAACATTCATTGCCACGCAGACGACAGCACTGGTGATGCTTTATACACCGACCGTGCCAATATTTATATAGGGACAAACTTGTGTCTGAAGTCAAAACTTTGTTGAACAGTCTCAGACTGGGGGCGACTAAATCTAGTCCAGTTTAATACCAAGAAGACACAATCTTGCGCATTTACCGCTAAAAAGAGCCAGTTCAAAGGCACTCCCTTGTTACCTCAGCCAGTATCGGAATCCTCGACGTCGGCATATCGAGTGACGTGCAGTTTTATGGTCACTTGGAGGAGAAGGCCAAATTGGCCTCTAAAAAGCTTGGCGTGCTCAGCAGAGCGGGACAATATTTCATGCCGGCTCACCGTCTGCAACTTCACAAGACACAGGTTCGGCCGCACGTGAAATACTGTTCCCATCTCCGGGCCGGGGCTCCTCAGTGCCAGCTCCTTCTATTTAATCGCACTCAGCGCAGAGCGGTTCGACTCGTCGGTGACCGAGCTCTTTCCCGTCAGCTTGACTCACTGGCACTGCGAAGAAATGTTGCATCTCTTTGCGTACTTTATCGCATCTACCACGGGAGTGCTCTGAGGAATTGTTCGGACTAATTCTAGCCGCACAATTTCACCATCGCGCAGCGCAACAAAACTTGCGATGCCATCCATACCATCTGAATGACTGGCAGTCCACCACCGTGCGATTTAAAAGAAGTTTTCTTCCTCGCACAACTTCCTTGTGGAATCGACTATCACCAGAAATTGTTCCGGACCGATACGACTTAGAGACCTTCAAGAAAAAAGTCTACTCCTTTTTAAAAAGCCGACAACGCATCTGCAGTTCCCCTGGTGTTGCAGTTGTTCATGGGCGGCGGTAATCACTTACCATCGTGTGAGCCGTATGCTCGTTTACCCCTCTCCTATAAAAAAAGTAGACCAAGTATAGATTCCTGAGGTCACGGTTTACATGCTGATTGAAATACGCAGGTTCATTTTGTAATGCTGTAATTATATAACTCTACAGGTCCGAGTAGTAATCTACAAGTTTGCTCAGTCTTGACGAATGATAAAGCTTCCCACTTATCATGTAATGTTGGTTCTGTAATTATTTTAGTAATGTTTGTGAATACTAGCATGAGTGTATGACAGCGGTGTAAGAGAATAAGGGAGATAATCAAACTATAAGTAAATGTCTGAGGATGAGAAAAGAATTCTCATAAACAACGACTTCTATCTTGTTACAAAATAATTTCCAAGAACGCTGTCATCATATTGTGATTATACGAAATGGAGTAAAGCGCAAACGAGTATATCACAAGGCCCTTCTTTCCTATTGAATATCTGATGGCATAATCGAATCGTTTTGACAAGAAATTGAATATGAATTACTATATTAAGCCTTAATGGAGTTTTTATATCGTGTATCTTGTTGTCTCGGAGTTATTTCGGTTAAAACGTTTTTGGATAAGATCAAAAATTTAGATATTTTATTGTCTTAATTTTACGGCACAGCGAGATATTCGGTTCTCAGCTATTCCACACTGCTTTGTCACGTAATTATTAGCGAATTGGGGTATATTTGGCTTAGCTTATTGGGCGGGTTGAGAACAAGAGTTTTTTTTTAATATTAAACTGTTACCAGGAAGATGCTGCTGCTCATCTGATGTCTTGGAATCCTTGTAATGCTTTTAACGATACTGAGATTTACAATATTTCATTACTCCGTTACAGTCTATCAAAAGACCACCGCTGGACATAGTAGCCCCCGCCCCCCATAAACTGTCGCGCCGCAGTTCTTTTACTTTAAGTCGTTATTAGGAAATGTTATTACCCATCTCCTGGATTTCCCTGTCTCTTTCCTCTTACTTCACCCACTGGTTTATATAGGATATTAGATATTCTTACACCGCCACATTGGTTCATAGATTGCTTCATATGCTTTATATGGAGTGTATTTGCCATAGCTGCCGAGCTCGGTAGATTGTTTGCAATTGGAAGTTTTTTATAGTTTAATAATAATTAGGAGGAGGCTTATGAATTGTATACCGTTGCTGGAAAATAATTACAGAATAAACTGAGTTTCTTTGTTATTTCAAATGTTCCTTTTGTAATATTGTGTGGAGTGTATGTCAAGGCAAATAATCGTTTATTTTTATTTTCTATAAAAGGGTTTGTGTTTTCTATATAAATATCCAGTTGTATGTGGAAAGCATACTTAATATACAAACCAGAAAATGTAATGAATTACGGACGAATTTCTAACACTAGATGGCAACTAGTATGAATTAATTCATCTGTTTTGGTTTCGCTTTAAACATTAACAAACAAAAACTTGGATAGATTGAGACAAATTATCCAGTCTAGACTTCTGTGACGACAGTCGGACAGCTCGGGTCTGGTGGCGGGAAATAAATGGCGATATAAAAACTACGTTGCACTATGATGTTGTGATGCACCATTATTTCAAGGAATAAATTGTTTTATTCTTGTATATTTTTCATAAGATCTTGTAAGTTTCTCCAGAGTACTGACAGAATAACAGTACTTGGAAATGTCGCAAAAGCTTATGCTAGATCAGTGACCGATCGTTGTTGAAGCCATATATATGTTGTGCCTACGAACATTTTCTTTGTTCCCTCATTACTTTCTTAATTTATTGATTTCTTATGTTATTTTGCCATGTCGTACGTAAGACAACGCCTAGAAAGGGATAGATGTAGCCAGTTTGCGCTACAACATTCGCCTAGGTGGACTGTGTACTTGATGTTTTATATATTTCTTTGAAAAGGTGAACTTGTACGTTACAACTGCTGGCTATAGTACACCTGTAAGAAACGTCATTGTGCCTGAGGATTAATATGGAATGCCCCACAGCTTACCCAAACGGACACTTAGTTGGTAGAAATAGGTAAGAGGGTAGTATCTATCCAGACAGACTTCTAAACAGAAATTTCCTAGTTATTAGTAATAATTGCAAAAGCTCTGGCTTCTTACATATTGTTCAAACGGAAATTTTAGATAAAAGGTACTTGATTTTTTTTATTCTAAGTCGTAATGGAATTGTAACATGACATTAAAAAAATAACACCCTAGATTTTTGCCGGTACCTCTATGAGAACTTACAAGGCTTGAGAGCTCGTGAAAAGTATGGAAAGGAGCCTGTATTTATTTTTTTCAAGAAAATGGATACTCTTTTACAAGACGCAAGTAACTCGTCTTCAATCTCTTGTATAAAAAATTGAACGTTTATTAAAGCTTTAAACAAGTCTAAACTAAGTAGAAAGTAGGAAAACTTATTATTTCGGTAAAGACGTTTCGACAATTCGTTATAGTCATGGCTAGGGTCTTCAGCTAAAGTCTCTTTAGCTGTAGCTGAGTTCTAATCCCACTCAAGTGTTTGCTCGACTAAAACAGTTGTTTTGACCGTGTAGTAACGGTGTAAGAATATTTACTGCCACTTGTCCGTTGTGTCGTCAGAGTCGACAGATAGAAATAAATTAGAAAGAACTTTTGCTAACCTGTTCACCAAGCATGGCAACTTAGGCAAATATCCCTCCAATGATGTAATCTACGGTGAAGGGACAATATTCAGCAGTGGACTTCCGATGAGCTGCAGCTGAGTATAAATATAATTGTTTCGATTCTGGATGGTAGTTTTTTTTTTACTTTTTATAAGACAGTGCTTGAGCACAATCCCCTGGTGGTAAGTGGTGCTCTACTAGCATTAGATGGTAAATCGCACAGTCTTAGCGTAACAAAAGCCTGTTCACTCTTGCCTTGAAGACGCCCATATTGTATTCGGACGGAAAGATAGACGCCGGCGACGGACGCACTGAATCTCACGAGATTGGCATCGTCCCATTCGGAGACCGCCTGTAGTGTGCGATTCACACGCTCAATCATAGCCACTCTTTCGGACTGGATTTGATCCCGACAGGCCCTAGCGCTTGGCTGATATCTTTCCACAACTGTTCTATCGTCTGCATACCCATAGATACCGGGCATAAGCCGATCATTAATATGCAGCTGGAAGAGAGTTGCGGAGAGAATGGACCCTTGAGGAATACTGGCGTCAGTCGCCACAGGATAGGATGAGTATGTATCGACGACGACCCGGAGAGATAAATGTCTATACGCCATTTACTTGTATCTACTAGATGATAGGAAACGTTTTCTGTCTAGCATTATGTCTGTGTGGGTGCAACCTTCTGAGCTTATCCTGACGCCAAATAACACCTTCAAACCACATCCTTCTTGGCCTGCATTCGCTAAGTACCCCGGAAACAGAAGGTCTCAGCTCTCACGGGATGGTTGCGAAATTTATTTCAGTCCTTAGTAATGACATTTGCAGTTTTCGTTTGATGTTGGTTGCAGGTGTCCGTGTACTGTAGCCACTATCAAGTGGACTTTAAATTTGCTTATCGTTTTAATTTCATAAAATTTGTATGTAGAATTCCCAATGCAGAAGAAAGAAAATAAATAGAACAAAAATAAACAGTCCACAAATTAAAAAGTAAATTTATTAAAGACTCAGTTAAGGTATTTTAAAAATATTGTTATTTAACGCGAATAAAGTTAAAGATAAGTTTGGCAGGCGCCAAATGACTTTTATACTTTATTTTTAATACTACTCGTAAAGTACTCGGTAATGTCGTTAACAAACAGCGAATTTTAATTAATATTCCTATAGCGGTAATTTGACACAAAGAGATTTCAGCGATCTGATATTTTATCTTATAAAAAGAACCATTTACAATAAACCGTAAGATTAAAGAAGGAAAATTTACCTAAGCTATGGAAGGTGTTCATGTATAAATGGCGTGTATGGAGGAGCTGCCAGAGATGCACACCCAAGGTTGTACATATATATGGGGTGGTCGGATGCCTGACTGCTTGAAGTACTGTAGCACAACGACTACTCCTATATTAGGGACTTAAGATAGTAAGCTCTATTATACTAAAGCATTATTATAGAAGGTCTCCATGATACCTAAGCGTTATGATACTAGAGTTATGGGTTGAAGTCCCAACATATAATAGTAAGGTCTATTATACAAATGCAATGCTATAGAAGTTCTCTTTGATGAATTTGCATTACAATAGTAGGGTTGTGCGTAGATGTCCTATAAATTAATGACTTATGATAGCGAGGTCTATGATACACAAGCAATACTATAGAAGGTCTCTATGATGAATTAGCGTTACAATAGTAGAGTTGCGGGTTCAAGTTCTATATATTAAAGACATTAGTTCTATATATAAAAGAGATAGTAAGTTCTACGATACAAAAGCATTATTATAGAAGATCTCCTTGATGCATAAACATTATATAGGGTGGTCGGGTGACCGACCGCTCTTGGTACTGTAGCAAAATGACTAGTCCCGTATAAGGGACTTGAAAAGGATTATTATGGTGGCCTTGTAAGCTACTTCACGAGCAATTGGTCCGAGGTAAACTTGGACTCGCTAACCGATGTGGCGTAGACGTATCATCTTAGTGCCGTTGGTAAGCGGCTTTGTTGTAGCAATACGGCTTTCCCGTGGACATCGCACACCCATACCGTTTGTGGCCGACGTCGTAGCGCATAGCGATGCATCATCTATCCTTCAGATTGGGATGAGTGGTTTGGTAGCACTTTTAAGTGTAACAGGCATACTCAAATTCATGTCTATGCACTAAGCATTGGCGCTATGTTACGTGGAGTTTTGTTTACTAGCGTCTTAGTAACGTGCTACAATGATACGTTGGTGTTATTTTTTAGTTACCAACAGTACACATTTTGTTACCAAAGCCGAATGGCAGTATGTGGCTGTGTTGTGAGGGAGCGCCATCCGTATGACGGTTCCATTGATGCTTACTGCTACTTGCGGTTTTGCGTCTTGTGATGGATCTTCGGGTGTGCTGCGCCTGATTTGACACAGTCTTGTGGTTCTGGTCGATGGAGGTATGCAAGTGGTGATGTCTGCTGGTATGTATGGGGACCTTTTGATGTAGTAGAGACCTGCTGCAGCTATATTAATTTTATAGTTATAGCACGAGTGGGTCGGCTCGACCGGGGAAGGACCACGCTCTCACAGAATACCGGCGTCAAATAGCGGCTTAATGCTGCTGTGTTTCGTATGGTGAGTATAGAGAACCGGAATCTTTTTATTGGAAAAGAGGCATTCCATCTTAGTACTCAAGGCTGACAATGCATCCTCATTTTGATTCGCAAATGAGGACAGATGTAGATGTTTATGGGCCACAGCAACCACTTACCATCAGGTGGACCGTGTGCTCGCTTGTCACTCTTTTCCTATAAAAAAAAGACAAATATACTTAAAAACGTAAAAATAAAAAGTGTTCTTTTAAATTCATAGTCCACAAAAAGACTTAACATTGTTGACACATAACTAATTTAAGTACACTTCATTTTTAGGTTGCCACATGTATTTGGCATTAGACTTTACTGAGTCCACCACAGAAATAGTAATAATAAGACAATATTGTTACGATTTCTGTGGAGTCCACCAATCTGGATACTTTATTAGTGCTCAGTAGATTTAAAATTCAGACAATTTACTACAAAGTTCAAACGTACGGTCTAATTACGAACTCAACCTTTTTTTTAAATCAAAAGCAGCTGTAATCTGAAGAGAAGCTGTTCGTCTGAAGATTTTCAATTCTGTCGAGAGTCTAGAGATCATTTAAATGTCGGAAAAATCCAGATGAATCCCGACCATCTAGCAACCCTAACTGCTAGACAGAAACAGAAATCTTCAAACTAGTAAAATATATGCAGGTAAAGGAAAGAAAACAAACGTTTTAACGCCAAAACGATGTCTGTCACGTTTCCCACCGATGTTACACAATCGCACTACAGTTTCCCCTTTTAAAAATTGGTGATACTCGTCTCATTGGTTCTATTAATTTTAAACTACAAGAGAAAGCCGTCTTCGAACCTCGTCAGTACTCGATGGTAATGTTAGCGCGGACAACAGTGGAAATGTTATTAATCTTACAATATATTGATGCGGCGTAGGATGTAATATTCATCTTTTCATAGATGACACCGGTATACTTTTACGTCAAGGTGTTAGAGTATCCACCACTCCGTGCCGTCCCGTCGGTGTAGTAATAGGCGACAGAGGAAACAAACCAAGAGTTGAGCAGCAATACCTACCTAAGAACAAATAAAAAATAAAAAACTACATTTGCTGCCCTGCCTGTCAAACGTGGCAACTATGGTAAATATCCCCTCTAATAAGGCAAAATTGTGAGGCCTATATTCAGCAGTGGACATACCAGGCTGTAACAGTAACATGTAGGTTTCTTCACGATTTATTCCTTTACAGCCAGGCATGTGGTAAATCAGCACTCAATTTTGCGAATAACTATTAATTTGGTGCTCGGGCACTGTGAAATTTAACGCACTTAAACCCTGAACTGTCCACGCTGTAAAAAAAATTATAAAGAGATTCGTAAAAATTTGTTGAATGTAGTGAGTGCGGAGCGCGAAAGAATTCTGTAACAGTTATCGAAGTAAATAATCAGTCTTACATATTACGCTATGTTGAGAGCGATTTGGTGCGAGAGCGCGTTCCCACGTGCACCGGCCCGCTTGCCTTGAACGACCTTGCCGACTTACTTTTGCTTGTTACATACCGCACGCCCACTTAGCGTGCAGGCTGACTGCCTCGTCAATCTGTGGTCGTGAATGCGGTTGCTAATCATGCAGTCCCGGTTTCAAATCCTGGGTCAGCCATAAACCGGTTATTGAGATTTTGTCTCAAGAACTTCTCAGTAGCAGCACGGAGTCGGGAATTTGGTGGTGTTTCCGGTCGTGTCGGTTTGCCGTCGCAACAAACTAAGAGAGAATAAAAGAGAGTGAACTGACTAAAAGAGAGTGAAAGAATATGGAGTGCAGTTGTGCTTGACACTCGGGCACTATTATCATGTCCAGCGCAAATGGCTAGTCTCCGTAGAGAACGGCCGCCGTGACCAGAATTCAGTCTGCAGGACATTATTTGCGTGCGGGTCAAATAGATTTAAAGGAAATGTTTGAACGCCCTTCATGATTCGCCGTTTACTAGCGAGAGTGAATGGTTTAAAATAATGAAAAATAATTTTTCATTATTTTATACCATTTTTAAAAACATAAGAACCATTGATCAGAGAGCATGTTTATCACGTGCCAATTAAAAGCTATCATGGCAATAATATTAGAAGCAATAAAGATTAACTTTTAAATTTTGATGTAGAATTAAACTATATTTACGGATTTTATCGCGTTTAATTAACTATTTTAACTTCTTTTTAATTCCCAACGTTTTTATGTTATTTTATTTTCAATTTAGTTCTTACCAATACCTAAATGTTCTTGTATCTCCTTATAGGTGATGCGCCTGTTTTCTTCAATTAATCACCTAAGAGTAGTCACATTTTTCTCAGTGATCGAAGTTGAGGGTTAAGCTTACGGTACTGAAATGAGGTACTTTCTTTCCAAACGCAATTTTGAAGACGAGCAGTGAAATCTTTCGGAAAGAGCGAGTTGTACTTTGAAAATCGTAAAAAATCATCGCCCCAAATTTTTTTTCACGTTAGTTTCATTTTTGCTACGAATGCCGAAATTCAATTGTGTGATAAAAACAATTGACACACAACTTCGCGCAAAAAATTATTTTAATCAATATACGAAATTCTTATGTTTTGAAAGTATAACATTTGAAACTCATACATTTATGAGCGGCTGGGAGCAGAGAACCTTCAGTGTGTGCTATCTATAATCCATATATTGGAAAAATGCTCTAAAGTTTTGGAATTGGACAGCTAAAGATCTTTCTTTATAATTTACCTAAATAAAGATTTATAAAAGTCACCGATATATATATTTTTGAAGTGAAAATTTCTTCAGAAATGGAAATTGCCATGAAACGATGAAACGAAAAAGAGACAAAGATAGACATCTGTAGGATTTAGTCTATGCGAGAATGAGATGGAATATAGTGTTTCCCATATACATATATTTGAAGTGAAAACTTTTTAGAATTGTTGTGATTTGAAGCTCGATGAAATGAAAAAGCGACATTAAAAGGACACAAACATAGACATTTAACCTACACGAGAATGAGATAGAATATACTCGTAGTGTTTCCTATTGTCTCGGCCTCCTTTTCTGAAGGTTTCACTTCTTCACTTTTACCGCGTGTGAACTGAACACATTTTTTTTCTAACGTCCATCAAAGCTCGTTTGCTATGCTCGTTTGTCTAGGTACGAGTATTCACTTGACCATTCAAACACCAACCGGCCAAATTTGACCGCTTCGATATCCCTCAAAATTCACCCACCCACAGCACTTTAATCCATTAAAACTTATATTTAGAGACTACTTTTGTATGAAGATGTTTGGCATTATAGAATCAATAGGAAATTTTCTATCTCTATTTTCTATTTCGATTGCATTAAAAAGTCAAGTTATCTCATGCATATTTATTTGTAATCTACGTTCATTTCGTACGCCATTTTCGGGTGAATGTTATTGTGTTGATTTTTGGATTTTTCTAGTGTTGTTGTTTTATTATAAAATAGCATATAAGTTTTTGTGTGAATATAATTTCATCTTTTTACGTAAATAATTTCAAGTTTTTGTTATTAAAATACAACAAAATCTTTTTTAATGAAGTAAACCTTGACTTTTGTTTAGACCACAGGATAAAGAATTTTGCATAGATATTATAATGCCAAACTTCTTCATAGAAAAGTAATCTCTAAATATAAGTTTTAATGGTTTTAAGTGCCGTCGGTGGGCTTTAACGAGCGCATGCGACTGCATGGGATTTTTATGGGGATCAAAGGGTTAACATCCGGTAGGATAGGGTACGTATGTAAATTATTCAATTGGAATAGAAATAGAAAACTCACTTTTGGCAGTCAATAATTTTAAATTAATTACAACACTATAATTTTCATTTTGGAGATGATTTCGCTAAAAGGGAAAGGCAGCTGTTGGTGCTGGGTCCCAGTACCACAAGTCATTATCAAAGTGTGTTAAGTTTTTAAACTTTAATATATAAATTAAATGTGAGTACGTGACGTTGCAGCGTAGTGTAGTGAACGTGCTGTACTGCAAGTAGCTGGCATTGGATAATAAGTATCGCGGCCTCGTTTTTTAGCTTAATTCGACTTTTTAATCTAGTTAGTTTCGGACCAAAACCGTACAACTTGCATATGTTATTGTACATTTGAGTAGGATTTTATTCCTCTGATAAGATCTAATAAGTAAATAAGAATATTTCCGATCTATTAATCTAAAATTGTAATACAAATAGCGATCGATTTCCGCCGTAGTTAGAGTGGCAAGTATTTATTTTTTACCGAATCTTAAGCTATTAAGAAAATCTTTCCTCTAGTAAGCTAGTCGCCCGTTTAAATTTCTATTAAAATTTTAAACGCGAGTTATTACAGTTATGACTGTTACGCAACTCAAACTATTGATTGCAGTTTTAATTGCTAATTTGTACGTGTACACCTGACAGCAAATGAACGCTGTGGCTCAAATATGTCTATATTTCTGTCCTCGTTTTTGAATTAAAATGCAAAATGCGTTTTCACTACTGACGATCACGATGAAATGCCTCGTTTCCGATTGGGCTATGAGTGAGTGTATGCGTAGAGAGTGCACTTGTGCTTGCACATGCACTCGTGCAAATAATCCTATCCTGTGAGATGGCTAATCTCCGCCGAGGCTAGACGCCGTGACCGAAATTCGGTCTGGAGCACATTATGTAAAACATTTAGACCGGCGATAGTGAGCAGCGAGTGCGATTGTCAATAGACCCGCAAATTGTGGCAATTTTTGCCAAATCCTTCCTACATTTGGAGCGACTATTCCAAGCAATATACTGTTACGAGAGTATTAAGAGGATATTGTCGAAAACGCAAACTTGCGAACAATATAATATGTGTATGTGTCACAAATACACCTATTATATAGTTCGTAAGTTTGCATTTTTGACATATGTGTGTAAATTTTATGTACTTCATCACTATGCACATCATTTATGTATTTCCCACTAACTTTCCGGTTGGATAGTAGAAAATGCCGTATGGTAATACAAAGAGGTATTAAATTACTAAATAAGTAAATATATGATCAACATCGGCAACACCGGTTCATAAAAACGACCACGCTCTCACGGAATATCAAACTGAAATAGAGTTCTGTGAGCTTGGAACCCGAACTAAAAAAATAAATAAAATAAAAATCGATATACAACTCGAACTTTAAACTTTAGTGATTTTCAGAAGATTTTTAGGACTACAAACGAATAAAGGTTATTAGAATCACTTGCGTTGTTTGAAGTACGCGTATCGGTTTTTATTTTTTTGTTTTTTTTTTTTATTCGGGTTCCAGGTTCACAGACCTCTGAAATAGCTGTGTTAGCAAGTTACTATTTCACTCAGATGTTCTGCCATGGTCGCTTTCGAGGAGCGGAGTCCTTTTTACTTTCTATTTTAGTTATTTGCAAAATTTACAACTACAACAATTATTACCTACGTTTAAGTTGAATTTTAGTCCAAGGTTTGGTTTTGAAATAAAAATATTACCTATGTATATACTCCTTCATTCATAGACTTATTATAGGTACTACTCCATTACAACCTATAAAATTTCTACTGCTAAGCACACGCCTTCTAATAAATTGCCTCATAGGGGAGGTATAGGGCGGAGTTGCAATTCTTGGTAGACCGGTTGGCAACCTCAATTTTTATTTTATTATTTGTCAGGAAGGCGATACTTATCATCTCTTGCTTCATATCTCTCTGTCGCCTTTTACTACGTTTTTATGAAATATATGTGACCACCTGACGGTAAGTGGAATCTTTGGCCCGTAGACATCCACATTTATGCTCAATAATATTCAAAATGCGGACAGAACTGAAGTTTAAGATGGAATGGCATACTTTCCAGTTCGCTCCGACTCTCAACACTTACCATACGAAACCAAGCGGCATTAAGTTGCTGTAATATAATATATGGGATATAAACGTTGGTATTCTGTGAGAGCGTGGTCCTTCCCAGGGCCGACCAATTCGTGCTACAACCATAATGTACAGCGTGGTTATACCACGTATAAAAACATTTACGAAATGAATTGAGGTAGTGAGTTACACTCCAGTGGCGAACTAGTGAATCCCACTACATGTTATAAGTATATATAAAGCTAAACCGCCAAACATTCGACCTAATTTCCTACGACCCCAAAGCAATTACTTTTTATGTTGTTTTCTTAAAATAAAAGAAAGTTATGCGCACCGTTCTCGGTAGAAAGGGACCTCAGATGAATCATTTAAATTCAATTCCTGGAAAACTCGGCCTAATTGATTAACTGTGGAAACCCGAAAAAATTGCGGCAGGGTATTGCTAGCCATTTTGTTATATAAAAAGTGTAATAAAAGTGTATATATAGTAATATAA